>WOVY01014005.1:0-56118 GCA_013436015.1 Rhipicephalus annulatus
AAAATGTCAATGTTTTTAAAATGTGTTAAAATTTTCATGTTTTAAAAGCTTTATTTGTTGTTCTGCGCAAAAAAAAATCGGTGAATGATATTCTGGAGCCGCTGCGTTAAGAGTGCCTCGAGCGTGCAGCGGAGGCGAACGAGCACATCAAGTCACGTCAGACGTAAGACATGAGCGCCATCTCGCAGTTGTCCTGGAAAACGGGGCGCGCGCCTGTCTCTGAGGTGATAAGGCGTAGAACGCAAGGCTACGGGTAGGTGCCACCACCATGTCGCCTTAGCAAAGCGGTTGAAACACTTGCCGTTTCGTGCAGGCGTTGCTTGGCCAGCGCAGCATTATAGAAGCTACCATCCTTAAAATTACTTATGTATGCATTTTCTAGTAAAAAATACACATACATAATATTGACGTGTTGTTATGGTGTCTCAGATACGCGCAGTAATTGCTTTTTTAATTGACAATCGCACAAGTATGAACGCTGAATCGTGAGGAGCATTGGTGGGCGCTGCGGATGGGGTCGGCCGTTTGGAGTAACGTTGGGTCACTTTGGTGCCGTTCAGGGTATCGTTAAGGGTGAGCAAACAGATAAATGTACAGGCAGACAGACAGACCAAAATTTTTGCGTCGAAGGTCCCCAAGAAAGAATATAGTCTTTAAAAACGACTTGCTCTTTATGGCGAGTCCTGACACGCTACGTGTATAACTCGCTTTGAAGAGCGAAAGAGAACTTCAGCGCTCGTTTTTTTTCTTTTCTTTGTTAGACAACTTTATTGATAACTAACATAGAAGCCAAGGAAGGTACAGGAGACGTCATTAGTAGTCCTTAGACTGCATTAGCAAATGTGCAATGTGATAAATCACAATTACCACAATACAGTAAATAAGACTGCAAGTAAGGTGCCGTACACCTTCTTTGTCTTCTGCGTTAGTCGGTTTTCATTGACGTTGTCTCCAAAGGGCACCTGAACTATGTGTGTCACTAAGAAAGTCACACGTGGTAAGTTAGAACACCTCCGCCCTCTCCTTCCCCCTAAAAAAAAAAAACGTCGAAAAATGCAGGGCGCAGTAAAATTTTCCGTTTCCTTCCATTCTTCCAACTGCATATAGCCATCTAGGTAAACCACCTTTTGCATTACATATATAGTTCGCGCGTGGGTGTTTTTTTTTACACGTTTTCCTCAAAAAAAAAAAAACCGGTTATAAAAGGGTCCTCGATCATGCTCGTGCCGCAAGCAGTTGTGCACTTCGTATACGTGCCTGCACAGCGCTGCAGTGCGTACTACAGCGATAGTATCTACAAAGAAGTCGCATGCAGCGGGTCGATGGGGACTTTTGAAGTAGCAGCGAGTGCGAGCAAACCTTCACGCGCGTCGAATTGGATGAAACGTTTCCGCAAAAACCTCCGCTCGCCGTCGTCGCCATCGATTGATGGGTGGTGCCGCGCGTCCTACACGTGAATAAATCGTGAGAGAGAAAGGACGCCCAGGGCATCAGATTTCGTGCATAAATATATATATATATATATTGTAAGCACATTCCAAGCATTTGATCGTTCTCACTTGCACATACCCATCATCATCGTCCTCTCTCTTGGGGGTGTTGTTCTGAGCCGAGCCAGACATCGCAGAATAAACGCTTCTGCTCGCCCTGCCTGCTCGCCGTACCTAGTCTGCCTGCGTCTTTCAGAGTGGTGGAGGCGCTGGGTAAGATCCCGACGTCATCCTACGTTCATTTCCCACCTGGAGCTCCGATCTGGTCGCCGATTGCACCCAGCCACCCACACAGGTATGCAGACATCGGACCTAACGCCTAGCCCTAACGCTACAGCCCCTACGCCGGCGGCTGCCCGCTCTTCATCCACTGTCACCAGCCCTCAGCGCGAACCGCCCGTGTTCGCGGGTCTTCGCGGTGACGACGTCGAGGAATGGCTTGACCTTTACAACCGTGTGGGTTCAGCCAATCGATGGACCGAAGCAGAGAAACTGAGCTACCTTCCTTTCTATTTGACCAGCGTAGCCAAAACCTGGTATTTTAATCACGAAACTGACTTCGTTGATTGGTCGACCTTTGCCAACAAACTGCGACAAATATTCGGATGCTCATCGGGTCGTTCCGAAGCCGCGAAACAGAAGCTGGCTGTGCGTCTACAACTGGCACATGAGTCGTACACTTCGTATATCGAGGATGTTTTGGCCCTCTGTCGCCGTGCGAATAAAGACATGACGGAAGATGAGCGCGTTCGCCACATCCTTAAAGGAATCGGCCCCAATCGCATTCAACGCCTTGGCTGTTGGCAATCCCGCTACGGTTAACGACGTCATTTCGACATGCCAACGCCTTGACCAGTTGCAGTCCCTCCGGCTTCAACAAGACAGTGATCCACGCCTGATGCCTCCCTCTGAATTAAAAACCCTTATCCGCACAATTATCCGGGAAGAACTTCGAGACCTTGAACAGCAGCGGTCCACTGTCGCCTCCACTCCGTCTCCACCATTCGACCTGCGGAATCTTGTTAAGCAGGAGTTAGCGGCAATGGCGACACCGACATCCCCGGTCGCTCCGCCAGCACGCCCGATGCCCACATACGCCGATGTGACGCCCAGGTCGACACCGGCAGCACCGGTTGTTCAAACGGTAATGCCCACATATGCGGAGATCGCTGCGATTCCGCCTGCTCCCGGGGCATCTAGCTCTACGGATACTGCTAGTAGCCATTTGGCTGCTATGCGAGGTGGAATGACTGCTGCACCCTTGTATCCTCAGTGGCGTCAATCCCGTCCTGTTTGCTTTTACTGCGGTATACGAGGCCACATTTCTCGTTACTGCCGTCGCCGCCAGCAAGAGGAACGACGAGGCTATGCTGAGTTCGAACGAGACCGGTTCCGAAGACCAGATCTTTATGCTCCAGACACCTACCCGTCCGCGCAGTACCGGTCTCCGTCTCCTCCAGTGTCCCCTCGTCAACATCAGGAATACCGCTCCTCCAGACGACGCTCTCCATCGCCCTACCGCCGCTCCGCATCGCCGCTTCGTCCAATCATCTCCCGTCCTGTTGACCAATCTTCGGAAAACTAAGGATTGCAGTTTTTGGAGGGAAAACTGCGTCCCGTCGACCAACAAAAATACCTCCTGTTCGCCCAGCTAATATGTTGTCAGTGACTCTTGAAGGTATTCCTGTGCAAGCTCTCGTTGACACCGGTGCAACCACTTCTGTTTTGCGTAGTGACTTGTGCTCGCGCCTCCGTAAAGTCAGAACGCCCTATGTGGGACCTGTGTTGCGTGGGGCAAATAACGTGCTGATTCAACCTGACGGACAGTGTACGGCTCGTGTTTCTATTGATGGTATACGTCACCACATCGAGATGATTGTGTTGCCCACGTGCATTCATGAACTTATCCTTGGTTGGGACTTTCTGCATTCTGCTTCCGCTGTTATATCCTTTAAAGAGAACGTCATTCACATAACGGATACAACGGATGCGCCCATTCCAGTTTCATCACCCTCGATCTCCAACTTGGTCATTGTTGAAGACTGCGTCCTGCACCCTGGTCACGAACACGTGATAGCTGTCGCATCTACCCAAGTAACCGACGGTGATGCACTTGTGGCTCCTTCGTTTCGCTGCACCTCCCGTGGAATTCTCGTCGCCTCTTGCCTCCTCCGGTTTTCCTCTGGCTGCGCTTTTCTGCCCGTTTCTAACACAACTGCAGAATCTGTGCTGCTGCCCAAGGGAATGACAGTGGCAAAGATTGACTTCTCTCCATTGACCTCCATCGCGACACTCTGCCCGTCTTCGTCACCAGTACCAGCTCCAGGTTCACGTTCTTTCCCTTTTCGAGCTGTCATTGGTTCAGACCTCACACCAAAACAGTCTGAAGCACTATTGGCCCTTTTGGCTAAGCACAAAGCCTGCTTTGATAGCTGTGCCACAACACTGAGTCAGACTTCCGCGGCTGTACATCGCATTGAAACCGACGGTTCTCGTGTGATACGCCGTCGCCCATATCGGGTTTCGCAATCAGAGAGAGAAATAATTGAAAAAGAAGTGAACGAGATGCTATCGCGAAATATAATACGACCTTCTTCGAGTTCCTGGGCATCTCCAGTCGTTTAGTTAAAAAGAAGGATGGCTCTGTTCGTTTTTGCATTGACTACCGCGCGTTAAATAAGATCACACGCAAGGACGTATATCCTATGCCTAGAATTGATGACGCTTTAGACACACTGCAAGGGGCGAACTATTTTCGAGCCTTGACTTACGATCAGGTTACTGGCAAATCCCCATGAACGAGGCTGACAAAGAAAAAACTGCATTTGCCACACCGGACGGCCTTTATGAATTTAATGTAATGCCATTCGGCTTGTGCAACGCTCCAGCCACGTTTGAGCGAATGATTGATACTGTTCTTCGTGGCCTAAAATGGAAGACCTGCCTCTGTTACTTAGATGATATCGTTGTTTTTTCATGTACCTTTGCCCAACATCTTCAACGATTAGACGAGGTGCTACAATGTCTCTCCAAGGCTGGCCTTCAGATAAATACAAAGAAGTGTACATTTGCCAGCAAAAGCATCAAAGTCCTCGGTCACGTCGTTTCCAAAGACGGAATCCAACCAGATCCCGAGAAGATCGCAGCTGTGCTACAGTTCCCTCGACCGTCCAACCAAAAGACGTTGCGCAGCTTTCTTGGTCTCGCGTCCTATTTTCGTCGCTTTATACGCAACTTTGCTACCTTAGCGGCTCCGCTAAATAAGTTATTGGCCACTGGTGCTCCTTTCTCATGGTCCAACGACTGCGAGTCTGCATTTGAAATTTTGAAAGAACGCCTGACTTCCGGACCAGTGCTGCGCCACTTCGATGAGAGAGCGCCTACCATACTCCATACTGACGCAAGCGCACAAGGCATTGGAGCAGTCCTTCTGCAGCGTGATTCCACCTCTAAAGAGCAGGTTGTGGCCTACGCTAGCCGGACTCTGTCAACAGCTGAGCGGAATTACACCATCACGGAGCAGGAGTGCCTGGCTATCGTATGGTCGATACAGAAATTCCGCCCGTATCTCTACGGTCGGCACTTCACCATCATCACCGACCACCACGCACTCTGTTGGCTTTCATCAATGAAGAATATGTCAGGACGTCTTGCGCGCTGGATACTGCGCTTACAAGAGTACGACTTTACGGTTACGTACAAGTCTGGCAAATGTCATCATGATGCCGACGCGCTGTCCCGGTGCCCACTTTCGCTCTCTCGTGACAATACGTCCACCGCATCGCGTTCGAATGACTCTGACACCCAGCTTGCCTCACAACACGTATCGCTCGCATCGCTGGATCCAATGCAGCTATCTTCGAACTCCGATTTACGTTCACTTCAGCTGGCAGATTCCTACTGTCGGTCTTTCATTGATCGCCTTCGCGGTGTCACTAAACCACCCAACAGCCGCTTGCGACGCCAGCTTCGACAATTTCGCCTTGAGGACGGTGTGCTTAAGCGCTACATTTACCATCCCACCGGTAACAAGTGGGTGCCAGTTCTTCCCCGCTGCCTTCGTCTTCGAGTTTTGGAAGCATTCCACGATGATATTGCTGCCGGTCATCTAGGCTTCCACAAGACCTACGATCGCATCAAGACGCGCTGCTTCTGGCCTGGCTTGTCCACAACGGTGGCCAAATACGTGGGCTCGTGCGCGTTGTGTCAGCACCGCAAGCGATCCACATCCCCGCCTGCTGGTTTCCTTCAGCCTCTTCCCTGTCCCACCACACCATTCGAATTTGTCGGAATAGACTTGTACGGTCCTTTGCCGTTGACACCTTCCGGTCACCGTTGGATCGTCACTGCAGTCGACCATCAAACAAGATACGCCGAGACTTCACCTCTTCATTCTGCTACCGCCACAGAAATCGCCAATTTTTTCTTGAACTCCATCGTCTTGCGCCACGGAGCCCCTCGCGTCCTTTTGAGTGACCGTGGCAAAGCCTTCCTTTCCAAGGTCCTGGATGAAGTCCTGCAGGCGTGCAATACAGTGCATAAAACCACTTCTACATACCATCCGCAAACGAATGGCCTTACCGAGCGCTTCCACCGAACACTCTCTGACATGATATCGATGTACTTGCATCCTGACCACAAAAATTGGGATAACATTTTACCGTTTGTCACCTTCGCATACAATACTGCGGTACAACGATCAACTGGCTACAGCCCGTTTTTTCTCGTGTACGGCCGATCTGCCTCCTCGGTCTTCGACACGGCATTTTTCTTTGCACCGGCTCCAAGCAGTACCTCGCTCCCAGAAGAGTTCGCAGCCCGAGTCACACAATGCCGTGAAATTGCTCGCAAAAACACAGAAGCAACCCAAAAGGAGAGAAAACATCGCTGTGATAAAAAACGACGCGACGTGGCCTTTAATGCTGGCGATAAGGTTTTACTATGGACCCCGGTTCGAGCGTCGGGCCTTTGCGAGAAATTTCTTCACCGGTATGTTGGCCCATACACCGTTGTACGACAGACATCTCCAGTTAACTACCTCGTCACCCCACTTCAGTCTGTCACTGACCGCCGTCTGCGCAGCACGGAAATAGTTCACGTCTCACGCATGAAGCCTTTTGTTACTCGTTCGGCCGATCTCTGACTGGCGGCCAGGTTGGCCGCTTCGCAGAGGGGGGGGGGGGGGGAAATTGTAAGCACATTCCAAGCATTTGATCGTTCTCACTTGCACATACCCATCATCATCGTCCTCTCTCTTGGGGGTGTTGTTCTGAGCCGAGCCAGACATCGCAGAATAAACGCTTCTGCTCGCCCTGCCTGCTCGCCGTACCTAGTCTGCCTGCGTCTTTCAATATATATATATATATATATATTAGCCTAGTCATACGATTGGCGTTGCTTCGGTATACGACAGCTTGGCCAACGATACAGAGAGAGAGAGAGTTCCACGGTACCACGAATGCACATTTGAGTTGGACCTCGTTAGCCTCGTCAACTCAAAGAAAGAGGTAGATGGACAGATAGACAGAGTGAGATTTAGATAGAAAGATATTCTGTTCGCTTTCCGGCTCGCTGCACTGCGGCACAGTGGATCACGCGATTATATATGCACGCCACTGATCGGTGGGGGCAGAACACTTTCGAAGGCTGCGCAGTCTCTAACGCACTGCTAGTACTACGAAAAAAAAAATGACCAAATACCAGACCTACTCCAGTGTGCGGCGCATGCACGGACGCAAGTGATAGCCTCAGTGATGGGCGCGGAAAACCCTAACTTCCGCGGGAGGAGGGCAGCAGGAAAGACGTCGCCAAAGGCGCCGCCGCCAGTCAGGAAGGAACACAAATAAAGAAAAAGAAAACTGTGCCGAGATGATAATCCAGCTCACGGCGCGTTTTTTTTTTTTTTTTAGAGGGAAGACAGTCGAACGAGACTTTCTTGTCACAGGAAACTGGGCCATCATTACAAAATATCTTGGGAGATATAGCATGCTCGCCGGGACTAATCTATTTGCGGCAAAGCTGTCTGCTACTAGCGCTCCGTCGGAGAGTCGATCGTAATGGAGACTGTAAAAAAAGAGGCGAGGAGGAGACACTCGTATCTACACTGTCGTAAGCCGCGCGGACCGCAGGAATAAGCTGAGCATTTCTTTTCCTGCTTCTATGTACCTGATGGTACGGTATACTACTTGGCCTACATTTATAGAAGCATTGTGAGATAGTAACAGTGGCGACCACACGAACCGTTTTGCGGATAGAACTCTGCAACAAGGAGCGGCGGATAGGATGCCTTTAGTCGATTAAGAGGCAAGATACGCTGATGTAAGAGATGACTGCGTACGTGCATAAGCGCCTTCTCGAGGCGCCAGTTCTTCCCTCACGCTCGCTGTTAATACATCTGCAAGCGCGCCGCCGTCTGTGTATCTTCATGCATCTTAGCGCACCGTGTTAGGTATTACGCACGTTATATCAACGGAATGAAGCTATTCCCGAGAAAAGCGCCGGGTCACGTGACCGACTTCCCCGCTGCAGTTAATATACGCGCCGAGGAAACTTATAGGCGTTTCCTTCGTGCCCAGTGCGTGCACTGTATAGCGATAGCGCGTTCAGCTTCGGTAATCAATACCGCAAAAGAGCTCGAGCAGCCAGCCGATCGCCGCGCCACGACGCGTCGAGACTTGTCGGTGCGCATCAGCGTCAACTACAGTAAACACCGTGCGGTCGCGTTGCGCAATCGCTATTTTCGTAGCGCGGCTCAGCGCGCACGCACTGACGGCAGCCTTCCCTTTCTTTTTTTTTTTTCGGCTCCTCCATTCAACAACACACCTGCACAACCACTACACGACCTTCTTACTGCTCTCGACCCTTCTCGCTTTGAATACATACAAAATAACGACGCGAACACAGCTCCACATACCTGCAGTAGTTTGGAACGAAGACGACAGGTCGCACGTGCTAAAGCGAGTATCTCAGGCAAAGGCTCGGGGCGAATACATGTGTTCGAAGCGCTACGCAAGCTTACCGGACTTCGCACCCGCGTCTCAGGCGGCGAGCGCAATTCTGCCTGCTCCGCCGCGGTGGTCTACTGGCTATGGTACTCGGCTGCTGACCCGCAGGTCGCGGGATCGAATCCCAGCTGCGGCGGCTGCATTTCCGGAGCCCTCCACTGCGGCGTCTCTCATAATCACACGAGGGTTGTGGGACGTTAAGCCCAACATATATCATCGCAATTCGCACTGAAAGACTAGTCACCGAACTGTTTACACAAAGCGCAGCGGGGGAGGGGGTAGTTAACAACATTTCTACGCCCAAGATGTCGGCCAGGCCAATACCACCTAGACTTTAGGCGGTGTTGGCCGGGCTGGGCTGTGTTCAAATGAACGACTCAAAGAAGCATGCCCACTGTGTGCGATGAGGCGCATGCACCTAGCGTTGCATGTGAAGCATTCCAACGGTTGGGAGCCTTTCTTTTGCCAAATCTGAATTCTAGATAGGGAAAATAAAGGATTGAACGTGAACTGCTTTAGGCGTATCAAAAAGAATGGGTACGCTTACCTTCTGTGCCTATCACAGAAAAAAAGCCTGTTGCTTTCAGGCTACCGTATGGCTGATTATCGCACGAATCATAGGCTTCAGGAAATACAGCAACATATGAGGGCGTAGATAAGTACAGCGCAGTCAATAGAAGCAACGAATTACTTTTTGCCAAGCGAGGGGTCGTAACAGACAAGTCATTGCAGAGTTCAATAATATTTTGACAAAAAAGAAAAACTACTCAGAGGGTTTTGTGTAATCAGGAAGGAGCGATAAGCATAGTTGATTACTGCTTTTGTTTTTTGGGGCGTTGCGCATGTCAAGTGTGTACTAGAACATTAATGGTAGTAACATTGAAAATCATTGCTCTATTCAGTCTATCTCATATATCCAGTGCAAGGCAAAAAGCCATACTGTTATGACCGTCGTCAGCAGGCGCCATGCTGTCGCTGAGAAGCGTAGCCGGGCAGCGTTCCCACGCCTAGAACCAAGTTTTCTCGGAACCAGCGTCGAGAGCTGACGGGGGGGGGGGGGCGGCGCTCTTTTAGTCCTCAAAGAGGTAGCCGCTTGGTCGGCTGCCTATGCCCGCCAGGTATTGTCCCTGCTAGCCGGCGGATGAGACGTCGTGTCGCCACGAAGCTGTAAGCCGTTCCACAGAGGACAACAAAGACAGCGTCTTCCTTTGAAGAAACGGCGACCGCCGCCACAAAGTGCCCTGCTAATTGAGCGGACAGATTGGCGGACCGTTTGATGTCTGCTGTCCGAAGCTTGGGACCCCTCGACCAGTGAAACACACGACGAGCAAGAGCCTCTCTGGCGCCACCTTTCAGTGCAGTGATCTCGACTCAAAATTGGATGTTCACGTGCGCCGTGCATGCTCGTACCCCTCACCTGTTGTGTGTGTGTGTGATTGGTGTTCCATTGAAGAAGGAGGAGCCCGACAGGGCTTATAACGGCGCCGCAGAGTGCAGGACGTCGCTCTGAACCAAGTAAAGGTTCAACCACCACGTTCGTAGTTTGTGAAGGCTCTGAACTGTGTAGCGGTTCAACCACCATGTTCGTGGTTTGTGAACTCTTAACCTCATGCTGTAAATATTTGTAAATAGTGCCATAAACCTGTTTGTTTTTCGTATCCCCATCTCGTAAGCGGTCGTTTCCTCAACCCGAAGCTACACCACACTACCACAAGAGACCGGGTTTTGTTTTTGTATCCTCCAGCGACCTTCCTTCCGACCCGCAACAACTGGTTGGCGGAGGTGGGATACGACTCAGTACCGGGATCACAACAAGTGGTTGGCAGCGGTGAGATACGACTCAGAACCCCGAGTCACAACAATAAATATGTATATATATTTAGCTGCAGCTCTCTAGCGAGAACAGATTGCACATTTGCCAATTTCCTCCCACTGTCATATCACCTTTCACAATTTACTGCGCTTCGTTTCCTTTTTTAGTTAGTATGCACGATGATCGTTTATCTGCGACACGCATTGTATCCTCTTTCAAATTCGGACTTTCCACTTAATCTCGTGGCAAACACACAAAGCATAGCACGGCCACGTTTACTGACGAAAATGTATCCAACGCTCCGTCGCCATTACTATACACACGCGTCTTGTCTGCACCAGAGACACCAGATATATCGATTTGCGTTTGCACGTGAAATTTGGTGGAGAGTGGAATAAGTGCCAGCTTTACGGGTGCTTAAGAAGGGTGGCTTTCTGGGCGAGTCGGTACAACGTTCTTGAACGAAAGTGCGCTAATTTAACGAAAACTCCTAAAAAAATATCATATACACAGTGCGATCTGTGTATTTCATAAGCGTGAAAATCTGAACAGGTTGGTTCATGTTTAGATGCGAGAAAAACCAGTGAAACTCAAGACAAGGACGAAAGAAGGCTCATTCAAGAACACACCATCGACTGACTTAGAACCAACTTAATTGGCACATCGGTACCACTTCCCGGTGCTGCGCAAGCATCATATAAACGCAGGCTGGCAGCATGTGGCTAAATGCTGTCTAGTATAGGTTTCGCGTTTCTCGTTAACCAAGGGCAATACTAGCTTGTAAATAAGCTAAATAAGCACGGACAAAGTTGATTACGTTGTCCAGGTGATCCACACGTTCGTGCAGCTGTACTTAGTGCTAGGACGCATTGTTACGGCTATAAACACGTCCAAACCCCCGAGAGCGGTAACACACAAGTTCACAAATATTTTTTTCTCGCTTAAAACAAAGAAATTATTTGACAAAACTTTCTGAGTGAGTAGTCAATGAAAGTTACTATAAATCTGCTATTGAGCATATTTTCAGAAGACCGCCTCAATGTTGAATTTACGGCCGAACATGAGCAAAAATGGACATTTTTGCCCCTATGTCGCCACCTGTAAACTTCATTTCGCACTGTATACGCCTGAAATCATTTTCGGGCTACATCAAAGCATTGCGGCAATAATCAAACGTGGCCTATCGCATTTCCACTAATGTCTTTATATGCGAAAATTCCCAATCCAGATTCGCCATATTCGAGGCCACATAAAAATATACCTTCCCCTTGAGAGATAGTGGCAATCTACAGTCACGATTTGAGAATGCTTGCCGAATGCGCAACAACCCATTGTTATTCTTGGAGTTACCTCAATCTCGTGGTTCGGCTCCGCGGTTACTACCTGTCCTAAGTAGACGTACTCTTTTATTACAACTTCAAGTGCACTGCTACCTAAAGATCTCGAAGCGCTGTTCTCTTCCGAGGATGTTGTACATCACTTTCGTTTTCTGCACATTGCTTTTAAGACGTACCTTTCTACTCTCCTTGTCTGATTCAGTAATCATGAATCGCAGTTGGTCCCCTGGGTTACTCAGTAATGCAATGTCATCGGCGAAGCGCAGGTTCTAAGGTACTTTCCATTGACTCCCATCTCCCTGACTCTTCCCATTCTAGGCTTCTGAAAACCTCCCGTAAGCACGCGGTAAAAAGCATTGGCGTTACAGCGGCAAAGCAACTCCTGTCATTTCAGCGCCAGCGGACCCGGCCGATTTACTTACGCTGTCTGAATTAAGGTGAAATAGGTCTTCAGTTACGATTTGCCACTTCCCTTTCATCTCCAACTCGGAGGGCATAAGGGCGGATGATGCCGTCTTTTTTTTCATTTTTTTATTAGAAACAATGTGACATACAGTTGCGCAAGTCTTCCCGGTATGAGACTTCTCTGCGGCGTATAAGCACTGAACGGAAGAAAATACGCGCATGTACTCGAGAAAATGAGGTTACGGAGACAGAAGTGCGTTTTTTTTTCAGGAAGCATATACAAAAAAGGCAACAAGATAACTTATTTTTTGTTTTCTCTTTCCTGCAGTGGTTTCCCGGCGTGACGCGCCGATATACTCCTGCCACGGTGTGCCTAAATCGACGAGCAACCAAAATCAGTTATCATCGTATCAGTTCCTATGTAATCGGACGGACAGAACACAAACAAAAACAAGGCGGGACCCAATAGGGTGCGGGTGCAGGAGGGCGTTCTTCGGTGACGGCCATATCTCCGCCGCACATACCAGCATGGCTTTCGCACGTGTGCAAGTATTACGGATCGCGTTGCACGTCTGCCAACGACATCAACGCCCTCGCGCGGCATGTGACTCGAGAGAAACGAGAGCTATCGCGAAAGCGAGCGGGCCAACAAACACTGACACAGGACAAAGATACAACGCGAACACCGGAGTTTGTGCTCTTATATAACTCGCTAGCGCAACTTTCTATCATTCTAAGATATACACACAAAGAGAGGGGAAAAATGAGAGAGAGAGGCGGGGGCGTGTTTATGAATAATTGAAGTGGTGCGGAACGCTTCATTTCAAGCCGTCCGCATTTTCTTTTTTTTTCCTGTCTGATAAACAAAAACGTTAAGGTTAGTCACCGGGTCGCGCTACGCGGCACGTGATTGCCACCTGGACATCGCAAATCAGCGCCGAGAGACACTAAACGAGGGCTGATAGAACGGAAAAATGCTTTATATAGTTAGCGTACGTATCCTGTAGGAGTAATGAAAAACTGGGCCTATTAGGGGAAAAAAAAGGGGGGGGGACTGTGTACGTGGACGAAACTTTAGCCAATAAAGAGACTCGAGCATATTATAGCTGCTGGTTCATTACACTTACAACTTGATCGGGTTTCAACGCAATATAGCGACACCTCCACTATAGAACGATCTGCTACTCGATTTTCAAAGACAACGTTCATTAACATCTCAACAGAAGAGGGTTGTTTGCCACTGATATAGTACTAGTACTGCTGTTGCGTTTTGAGCACCCCGTTTTCTTTCGCCAGCCAGATTACAAAAAAAATAAAAAAAAGAATGCAACAGCTTGGGAACCGAACGGCTTGGGTCCCCGCTACTAATACTGCCCGTGCACAATGCAGGTGCTACACTCGCAACGTATTCATGAGGCTTTGGCAGAACATAAGGTTGGGCGAGTCGGTGGATATAAAGCCCCCCCCCCCCCCCCCGCCTTCTAACAATCTAAACCAGGGGCTTCATACACACGGCCCGCCAACCTTTCGCTCTGGCGGCCCACACACGAGTCTTCGAAACATATTTATCTTATGACAGTGTGACTGTACGTGACATTGCTATAAATGCAGCCCGCATTATTTTCACGCCTATCGTGATAACGCTTTGTTCTCGTAAGTCACACAGACGCGACTGGTCTTGAGGATTTGTCTCGGGCGGTCGCCATGGTGCCGGAAACATAACCGCAGCACGAAACTATATGCTTCAGGTTCGGCGTATCCAAATTTTTAGTCATTCCGCAAATCGGTATCTATCTTTTCCTCGAATCCTGACGCCAAATCCCCTTCAGAAATGACCCGCATATAAGGATACGGCGAAGGCTTCTTTCAAGTGGAGCCGACATTCTGGCCAACCCTCCCCCGCTTTCCACTATTTCCTTGTATACCGGCCACTTGCGCTACTACATTTCGTGAGTGTCATGCACTGATGCGAGTTCGAGAGCCCTGATCTGAACGGTAGCGCTGATTCCACTTGATGCTTTTAAGGCCTGGCCACAAGTATACGCGATACATCGTGTGGCTTGTAGACTCGACGCTGCGCCTTGTTGATTGATATGTGGGGTTTAACGTGCCAAAACCACTATTTGATTATGAGAGACACCGTAGTGGAGGGCTCCGGAAATTTCGACCACCTGGGGTTCTTTAACGTGCACTCAAATCAGAGCACACGGGCCTGCAACATTTCCGCCTCCATCGGAAATGCAGCCGCCGCAGCCGGGATTTGAACCCGCGACCTGCGGGTCAGCAGCCGAGTACCTTAGCCACTAGACCACCGCGGCGGGGCGCTGCGCCTTGTCCTTACGGAGACAGTGGGCGCGGAGCTTGTCTTTTGGTCTCTGTCTGAACCGCGTGTGTTAGCGCTGTGATACATTTTGGCGCATATAACCAATCAGCCCAAAAAGCCACGTTTGTGTAGCCGTTCGCAATCTCCTCCATAGGAAGAAGACGCGGCGCCGAGTCTATACAAGACACGCACTGCAACGAGTACGTGAGGTTAGGCCTTTGCTCTGCCAGACCTCTAACATCTTTTTTTAGTGCGCAGGCTCATGGTTGCGCGTGTTTTTTTTTAACATTTTATTGAGGTTGTTATGACTACATTTCAAGAAATGCGCAACACTGATTAGACCCATAGCCATAGGCTAGTAGGGGGTCTAACGGGAGGAAGTATACAAGCAGAATACAATTTGTATATTAAAAAAATCAGAACATCAAAAAACGTTGATTTTTCAAAAAAACGAACAAAAATACACGAAGATATCATTGGGATTTAAGCTGACGTAAATGCTTGAGAGAACGTACAGAAATGTATATAGAACATATTGTTGCACTTTGTTCATAAGTAATGAAATAATCAAGTACAGACAAAACATCATAATAATAGAGACCCAGTGACGGTTGCACTGATAGTTGGGTAAATTGGTGTGAGTTGATGGCTAAAACCAGCGCAAGAACGCGAGACACAACGACGATAATAGTTATAGCGCGAGAACAAAACGACGACACAGAGACAAGAAGTTCTGTGTCGTCGTTTTGTTCTCGCGCTATAACTACCGTCATGCCATACCAACTAGCCCAAGCTGCCACACTTCTAAGATGCGAGACACAAACGAAGAAGACCCGGCACCCGTCCTTGCGTTGTCTTCGTTTGTGTATCGCGTTCTTGGGCCGTTTTTAACCACGACCCAAGGACTCCCGATAGGGTGGCTAGAAGGGCCACCCATACGCCTGATGCATCGAAAGAAATTCCCACCTTTACGCCACTAAGACGCGTGGTCCAATGGCAGGCGAGAAGCACGGCAACACTTTCACGGCAACAATTTCACTTATGCGTCCATCGCGCAGTGCTCGTTTTCTTTCGGACACGACACGGCGAGGGGGGGAGGGGGGCACACAGCGGTACAAATATTGCCCCCTCATCCCCATTTCTATGCAGAATCCTGCGCACGACCAATGATTTGCAGCGCAAACAGACAAAGAGATAGGGAAAAAAGAAAACGAGAGAAACAGGATAGCATACCAGAGTTTCAAACAGTTTGTTTTGCGCAAATCACCCACAGATAAACGTTTCTTTTTTCACGAACACGCAGGAAGTGTGTGCGCAGCATACGCAAAATCTCATTAGAGCTATCTATGTGCGAAAAACAAACCAGTCGAAAATCTGGTGTTCCTATCTTGTTTATACTCGTTTTTTTTTGTTTTTTTTTGTCCTCGTCCTAAGCGCCACAAATTCTTTGTCGAGTTGCATTATTTGACGCTCACGAAAAGAAAAAAAAATTAAGGAGCCATCCGCGTCTGCGAAGGTGGATGACCAGCGAAGCTGTTTATACCACTACATACGGACGACCGAGAACGTTGTTCTACGAACGTGTACGTATACGAACTAATTTATTGTCTAGATGAGCAATACACGGCATCGGCACGGCGCATCCTTTCTGACGTTTGCCACGCAACAGGTTCGGGCCCCGTCGGCCCTATAGATGGCATGCTACATTCGAGTTAATGGAAATTTCGACTGTCACGACTCTCCTACCACCGGGCGAAGCGGAACACTGACCTAAAGCTGTCCGCATTCGACAACGGCGAAATCGGAGGCGCACGGTCAGCGCAGTCGCATCTCCCTACGTGGTGTTTTACAACGAGGCAGCGGTGTAGAAGATAACACAGAGCGCCTCGGGGATTAGTGGCTAGAGTGCTCGTCTGCTGATCCGAATGTCGCTATTCCAGCCGCATTCGAAGGAGGCAAAATAGCTGAGGTCTGTGCGGTGTCAGTGCACGAAAAAAAAAAAAAAAACACCAGATGGTGAAAATTTCCCGAGCCCTGCAATACGATTAATTGATTGATACTTTGGGTTTGACGTCCCAAAACCACCATATGATTATGAGAGACGCCATAGAGGAGGGCTCCGGAAATTTAGACCACCTGGGGTTCTTTAACGTACACCCAAATCTGAGCACACTGGCCTACAACATTTCCGCCTCCGTCGGAAATGCAGCCGCCGCAGCCGGGATGGGGCCACAGTATGGTGGGGCCACAGTATGGATTTGAAGTAAAAGCCGGGAGCTGCAAGTGTGGCGGAAGAAAATTTTCGGGAGGGGCCCAGAGTGCCAGCCCCTGGCTAAGCTACTGATCGACACACTTGCGGTCGAAGCCACAAGAACTGGCGTACCGGAACACCAGTCAAGAAAAAAGCTAGCGGTGTGTCACATTCGGAACAAACGATCAAGTATCTCGCCATGTAACAATTACTGTACTGATATTGCGGGTTTTATCGTTACCATTAGATGGTTGTTTAACGCAGTCTAAACGTCCCAAAATGGGAGACGCCGTAGTTGGGGGGCTCTTTAGACCTTCGCCTCGATCGAAATGCGACCCGCCACGGGCGGGATCAAGCCCGCAACATTGAGGTCAGCACGAGCACCGCAAGAGAGAGCTTTGGGGTGAAGGGTCCTCCTCGGAAGCTGACTGGGTTACACCAAACCAAACACACGTCGGTTTTCAGTAATACGCAAGTTTCCTCGCGTTGGCGATGCAGGGCTGTTCCACATTTGTCAGCTCTTTTCTAAAAAAGGTCAGGGCTCCGATGTTTTTTTAGACAAAAGAAGAACAAAATGGGGAGGGAGCGCGCTTTATAACATAAGATAGCGAAATTGTCCTGTCACTATTTATCTAACCAATCATGCCAAAGATGATCGAGACATGTGTCAGATTGATGCAATGCTGGCACGATCATCGTGTTGCTGGTGCTGCCGCGTTATATACAAGTCCCGTCAACGCTTTTCGCAAGCGAATGTAAAAAAAAAAAAAATTGCCTGCCAAGCTGAACTCGGGGAAACGCTCATTCATGCGCCGACGGTTGCACACAGCTTGCGTCATAAAGCGTGCACAGCCCTTTCTACGCCGGCACGCGGAATCGTACGCGAGGAGGCGCGAATGCGTCAGCTCGGTCAATCTGTACCGATACATGGCACAGGGCCAGCGACTTTGTACTTGCGTCGCACGTGGTAGGGACGGGGGTCAGACGCTCGCGGAGTAAAGGTTGGGACTCACCGCCCAGATGACGTCATCCGATCGTATGTTTCCGCGCACCGAGGTCAGAACACAGCTGCAACGTTTCAACTGACCAGCTTTGCTTCGCGTACTGCGAGGTCGACCGGGTCGATGGTGCGAATGGCTTCTTCCCTCGCAGTGATGACATTCCTTGCTAGCCTAGCCTTCGAAAAAAAGCCTCGACTGACAGCGAAAAGCTAATCCCCCGAAGAACGAGCCTAATCGCTAGACCGGAAATGTGAACAGGGCTTTCCGGAAAGGACGGGGTCATGTTGATCCCTGCACACACCAGACGACATGCCTCCAGCAAGGAAAGCTGGACGAAGGAGACCGCGAAGTGATTCTCGCCCTAATCGCGTCGGTTAGTTACAACAGTCAACTCCTAGTCCCCCAACCAACCACTTCGATTCGATCTGGCACCGAGCCCACCGCAGCGGACGGTCCATTGGTGCATTACACAGCGTGCCCTGCCGCAGTAATAAAATTTTCAGACACGAAAAAAAAAAGCGATGGACACGCGTACTGACTGCAACAACGCCGTTAATTGCTTGCACAGCTCGATTCTTGGGTAAACAGCGGCTAGCATTCCGGTTCTGTCGGGATTGCAGCAGCGCACCGTGGTAGAAGCGCACTGTTGGAAGCAAAACATTGCGATAAACGATTGGGTTACCAAGCTTTCGGCTACAACATGCCCCCCCCCCCACCCCACCCCTTTTTTTTTTCTTGTTGGGGCATTGGGAAGTCGTAAGAGTACTTTTCCACGGGAAGTTGGGGGGTGTTCCAGTCGACCGAGATCGGAGAAACCTTCCTCACGAGTCGGGGAAGTGACACGGTGAAGCACAACTGCGAAGCCACAGGGGCATTGTGCAAAAATGGCCCGTTCAACTAGCGCGTGCTTTTTTTTCCCGTTCACGCCTCTGCAAGCTAGACAATAGTCATTTCTTGAGTTGGAAAGTTGGGCGAGTTCATTGCGATTCTTTTTTAGAGCGCGAAAAAACAACAACAACAACAACAACAAAAAACGTGACGTACGTAGGAAAGGCGACGCGTGCAAGGCTCGTGTCGAACTCGTTCCGCATTTCGACGCTGGTCTAAAATAAGAGAACGGCGCAGCACACTTTCAGGAAGAGCGAAAAAATAAAAAAAAGAAGTCGCGTGTCACAGGGTACCGCCACACTATCGCCGCTAATGGCATACGAATGAAGCGAAAAGAAGATAACATGAAAAGAGAGAGAGAGAGAAACCCCTTTTTTTCCGGGATCCAAAACTACACCGAGACCAAGTTAAAAGTGTACCCTGGTTGACAGGCAAGTTTTTCATATCAATATTTTTCTTTTTTTTTTTGTAAGATGCCTGCACGGTTGGTTTTCCCAAAGCATAACAGGCGTTTCGACACTGCAGTTGACAATTGGAAAGGAAATGAGATTAAAGTTAAGAACCTTGACGATAACTACAGTAAGGTGCTTTATATTTTCGCTCACTACCAGCAGTACTTACGATTTTCCACACCATATATTGCTCAGGTAAGACCTATATATCGTTTTTTTTTCTTTTCTGAACGACAACGTCTAGGAAACACCAAGAAAGCAAGACAAGGTAACCATGTAGCAACACACACTCTAAAACAGCGACTTCACTCAACGTGCTGCACGCACATGTTGATTGAAAACCTAAACGTTACTGAAACTAAAATATTCAGTGGGCGCGATTATTGCAGTGTCCTCAGCTTTAAAAACAAACAAAAAAAAGTCAGTTATCACGCATGCGAACGTACAAATCGAGCAGTGGGCGGTATCCGTAGAGTCACTTGCTCATAGCTTCCAGGTAATTAGCCTCATCACTAAAACCACAAGCGTTTGCCGGACTAAACTGAAACACCGCTGCATGTGAAGCCAAAAGCACCGTCTAGTTTCGTCGAAACGAAAGCGCGACTCACCAAAGTTCGTCCAGAACGTTGCGTACGAAGGGGTGCGCCGTCAAAATGCAGCGACGAACCAACGACGCCACTCGAGAGCAGTTTCTTTCGAAAATTGTCAGACGTGAAGCGCTCCTCTTTCCTCCAGACGACAAGGCACATCACTGAAAGCAATGCAATGCTTCGCTGCGGCGAGGATGGGTCCGAAGCAACATGCTGCTGATCTCCTACAAACGAATCACAACAGTCAAATCACAGGGACAGCGCGCCGGCTCAAGGAAGCGTCATTGAGGTAATTGTAAAAACAAGGTATGCGGACGAAGCGCAGTCGTCTGGGACACGATGCCACGGATACCTGAGAGGTAACGGAGGGGGGCGATTACGCAGTCGCGACACCCGGTCAAGCCAGCAGGGCCGCGGGGTAAGGTACGGCGGGACGACGCGGGTGGAGGGAAGCATTGAGGAGGTAGGTAGGTCACCATCCGAGGCATAGCCGTCACACGATAAGAAAGATGCGTCATCATTGTTTGCAGAGGGCGCAACCAACCAGTCAATATTACTTGCTGCCCAGAAGATGGCGACTATGACGTACGTTAACTCTAAACACGGAGGAAGGAAAAAGCTTTCCTTCCTCCGTGACTCTAAAACTGGCTTTTGTTGCGAAAGTAAGCATTGCTTTCGTGATTTGTAATTTAAACAACGAATATTTGTTTATTATAAATTTATCACAAACAAAAATTTACTTGAAGTATAAAATTTTTTGATATAACAAGGTTATAAATATTGTAAGGCGACCATATATTATTGTGTTTATATTGACGTTTTTAAAGACAAACGTATGTAATGACTGTGGTGATGATGATGAGCAAGGTTGTGCTTGAGAACGGTTACCGGCAACCGTCGAAATAGCGTCAAACATGCCGCACCAGCAGGCAAAATTTGCGGAACGCGTGGCTGTAGCAGCATGAATGCCATTTACCGCTTCGACATTTTCGTTCGCAGGACGATCTGCGTGTTGGTGGCGTGACGCCTGATTTGTATAGGAGCCCGAGAAGCTGGGAACTATGTTGACGGCAGTGTTTGCGGCTGCCTGCTGGCTGGGCGTCTCGGCCGAGACTGTGGTGATGTCGACCGATGCATCGGCCACCCCAGCGGCATCGCCGGAGCATGCCATCACAAATGCGACTTCAGCGGTGACTAATGCCACCCGCAAAGGCAACACGACCATGTTGTTCAACATCGCCGGCATGGAGCAGGCTAACGGAGTTGTCCTGCGTGCTTTCTACGTGATCGTTGGCGTGATGATGATCATCCTTGTGTATTTCGTCGTTCGCATGGTGAGGTATGTGACTCACGGCTCGTCCGGTGTTTTGCGAGTTGTGTGGCGAGAGTTACGTCATGCGCGTGATAGCGTCGATAACGTGTGGTTTCCACGGTATAGGATAAACTAATGTACAGCATGAGGTATGTACAGCGTGCGCTGTGTGCCCAAAGTTTCTGATTTGCCATCCCGTGCGTCGTATTTGCGAAAAGCGGTTGCTGACAGTTCGCAAAAAGCTGTTGAACATGTAGCACTCAAGTCGCGCTTCAGTGGTGCACACGTTATCATACAAAATACTGAAATGAGTACGTTGTGCGAGTATACAGCTTAATAGACCGTGTCTCTCCAGCTGTGCAATGAAGCTCTCTCTTCAATGTCTGGCAGGCTCGAGGGCCGTGGCAGCGATTTGTTTTTGACTGCGACCTGTTAACTTCCTAGCAAGACTCGGTTATGTTGATACATCCTGAAGTTGGTCGTGGTGTTAAGGCACCCCCCGGCTGGCGCTGATGTCTCACGCAGCACGGATATATTGCATCAGGGTTACGTTGCATGTCCGTGGTCGGTGACAAGTGCAAAAATTTTGCCCCCCCACCATCCTCCCCCCCCCCCCAAAGAAGTAAGATGTGTCTACTTTTTGTTTCAACCATGCTTCAGGGAATAGTTTTCTTGGTTGCCATCAAGACGAGGAACTGACCGTGCAACATTGAATTTTTCAGGCACCTTAAATTCATAAACAGTCAGTAAACTACGGCTCACAGCTCAACTAGGTTGTTTGAAACAAGACCACTATAGATTAAAAGAAAAAGACAGTGTAAAATACCACAAACAACACACGGGGACACAGTTGATAACTTTAAAATTGATGTTTTTTTTTGTGAAAAAGAGCAACGCGCAAACAGCTGCTGATGCTGAATGACGCCATCAAACAACTCACACACAATAACATTGAAGTCGTTGGCACAATGTCGTTGGTTTAAATGCCCACAATATATATAGTCAGCATTTTCACTTCCTAATTTTACAGTCCCGAGACCAGCAAAGCTAGTTCCTTATTTGACAGGGATGAAGATGGGCGACTGATGCATTTATCAGCTAAACTGGCCATGAAAAATACTTCAGCTATCTCTCTTGCTGATCGATTGACGGTAGCGTCGTCAAAATACATGGTACATTTTCACTCTGCATAGTGTAATGTGTCAACGCTCTACAGCGCTTGTGTCGTGCACTTTCTTGTGTTTTTTTTTTTTGTCCTTATTGTGCGCTGATTGAAATGAGTGTGTTCCAACTAGCTCAATTTGCTACTTGTTTTCCCTTCTAATGAAGAATGGTGTTCACAGATTCAAATGTTTGCACTTTGATTCCCGACTGTTTGACCCTCTGTTTTATTTGCACAATTTAAAAATGCATTCCTATAAACTAGCTCAGCTTTCCATGCTATTAATTAAAAAAAAAAACTGTCTCGACAGAAAGTTCATTGTCATTTTCAACATAAGCGTAACTGCATGTGAAAAGGAGCCGATTCTCTGTTGCACGTATACACAGTAGCATCTTAAAAAAACGTAGCACATGAATAACTGCTAGCTTAAAACCTTTGCAGCACGATTCTGCAGTAATCAGTCAAAGTACATAGATAAAACGTTAGTTCCAAAGACACCACGTTACGAAATGGGGCATGGAAAGTTCCGAGAAATTTTCGGCGGGAGAAGGTGGACCTTGAAGGACGAACACATGGATTGTTCTTTCCAGTAACACCGCAACAGTCCACGAATTGCAGCCATTTACAAGGTTGTTTCAAAAATTTTTGAAGTTGCTTTCGTCAAAGCAAGGGCTCTTTTGAAAAATAGTTATGGTGGTGTCAATACTGCATGCCAAAATTAACGTCAGCGACAAAAATGTCAGGAATGAATTCATATGCACTGCCTTACAAAATGCTCAATTCAATGCCGATATCCTGCTCTGTGTTTGACATTTTTGGTGTACTCTTAGCTCTTCCTGAATAATCAGAATTTTGTTAGAGTGACTAGTTTCGACCTTAGATCTTGCAACATGCACACAGCTGTGTCTAATCCTCTGAGTCGCTGAACGACTGAGCACACGAAATACCTTCACTGCCACAGATATTTACTGCTTTGTTTTGAATTTCCCTTGTGGAACTTGTTTGCCCAGAAACATTATCACACTCTTGCGTTCAAGTGTAAAATTGTTCTTGAACGCCATGGTTTATGAAGACCAACACTGAAGGCGGTGTAGTTTGCACTACAAGGATTTGAAATGAAAAAAGGAATAGATAAACTGGCACCGTATATGGTTATAGCCGAGTTGCAGAACGTTTTGGTTACCCCCTTGTACACCCCATAAGCACAGGCGTACAGGCCACTGGTGTACAAGCTATGGAAGTGTGTGAGCTCACCTAGTCGTGAGCCGCCTGCTGTTGAGAGCATTACTGTGACGGAATTATTCAGATGAATGCTCTTCATGATAAATGGCACAAGTGGCGAAGGTATAGGCTCGACAATGGTCTGTTGCTTGCTCGTGCATGCAAGGCCGTACCCTTTGAGGGCATTCTCAACCCATCAACGACTATTTACGGAAATAATTTGTTGCAGCACCTGTCGTGGGGATCAGCTGGATTGTGCCTTGAGGCGGGGTGGGGTAATACACATAGAGCCTAATATTTTTGTAGAAGTACTTGGATGGCCGCAGCATTACTGAAAAGCCCCAAAAGGCTGCTTGATCTTCCTGTCATCTCTTTGTCGCTTAGTCCCATTTAATTTTATGCAAGAGTGAGCCCAGGGACGACAAGTATTTTGAAAAATTCATACCTAGAAGCATCTCGTTTTTGGAAAGAGCACTAAAATGTCTGAAATATCATCACTGTTGGGACAGCGGTGTCACCTGGTGGCAAAGAACGTCACTGCCCAACAACCTCAGAGATTGGAAGGGTGTCTTGTGTGTGTGTAAAGTCTTGGGGGCACATCCAGGCAAAAGCTTGTTGTAAAGGTGGGCACGTGATTTGGACTGCTTCAATACTACACATGGCATTGTGTTGTACAAAAAATGAACAGGGAATAGAAGTGACGTCGTCATCACAGCTACATTTAATTCCAAAAAATTAAGACAGCTTCGCACTAGTAGAGCCAAGCCTGTAGAAAGTGTGTAACTGAACAGCTTTCTTTATTTCTCTCTTTTCTTGCTCTCTTTCTTTCTTGTTCTATTTTTCTTTTTTTTTCAATGTTTTGATTTTTTTCCTATTTTTTTCTTTTCTCTTTTTATATTTCTCACTTGCTTCCTCTTTTCCAATTTTTTCATGGTTTTGCCTGCATTTTGCCAAGCGACGGCAGCATACGGCAACCCGGGTTCCTTAAAGGGAAACTTGAGGCAAATACCAAGTTGATGTTGATTGCTTAAATAGCAGTCCAGAAACCTCGTAGTGCTACTCTTGTGTGCCATGGAAGAGCTTATTTTTTTTATATAGAATCAGGTTTTAGTGGTCCACATTGAGTTAGCACACTTCAAATTAGCCATCTCAAGTGGAAACTTTCATGTTACTGTTGCTGTGCCCAGCTTTAATGCACGGCTGCCAACACTAGTAGCAGCAGAGCAAAAGTAGCGAGAGCCACAGCAGCAACAACAGCTACATTTCGCCTGATCTTTCCTTTTCCTGTCATGGCCTCCGAGATAGTAGGCGTGCTTTGTTCAACTTGGCCCCGCTAGATGACACGACATGTCCAGTTCAACCAGGCGAAAATGGAACTTTTGAACCACTCGTGCTATTCCCCATAGTAATTAGTAATGCCCAGCGGTTCTTTTTTCCATGTATCAAACAGAAACGAACAAGCAGCACTTCATTACATCTTGATGTAGTGAAGGTTCTTTATTTAGTTAGCTAGTCCAATTACTAGTGATTAATTTGAGGCAGTAACTCTGACGTCATCGGAATCATGTTGGGAATGCCCTACTCGTGGCATGTGTGTTCTCAGGATGCTCACCTACCAGTCTGCAGCGTTTTCTGACCATGCTCTATAGTTGCTTCAATGCCCCTTTAAATAAAAAAATCTCATCTAGTTTAGAGTAGTAGCTCTCGTGAATATAGATAGGAACTCTAGATTTGCTTTGCTAAAGAACATTGCAAGCCTCAATGTTTCCCTTTAAATAGAGACATACTTTGGCACACACTTTGAAGATACTTATGTGACAGAGGATGTCATTCCTCTTCAATTTATTAAGGAAGTTATTTGATTGGCGTACTTTTATGCAGTTGTTCATGAGATTGGTTAGGTATGAATTTTACTTCGACTATTTCCTTTTCATCGTTGCAGTGTCATACAGCGTGTTTTTGATGTTATGACATGCAAAAATGTGTCTATTATGGGGACACTGGACAGGCATAGCGCAAAAAGAGAAGTATGAATGGGCTGAGGCACGCTCGTGCTTGCTCTGTTGCTGTAGACAAAGCAGTTGGCCGCAGTAACTGGAGAGAAAAGGTCAAGATGTTTTTCTTCTCACTGCTTTCATGTCCTCTGCAAAGGCTTTAGCTGGCTGCTGGTTCCTGAGCCCACACATTATTACTGCAGTATTTCTAACTGCTCTTCCTCACTGCAAGCATTTTTAAAACATGTAATGCATTGGCGTTTCAACAACCTACTGTGGTGGTCTAGTGTTTATAGTACTTGACTGCTGACTTGAAGGTAGCAGGATCGAATCGTGCTTGTGATGATTGCATTTTGATGGAGCAAAAATGCTGGAGGACTGAGGGTTAGGTTTAGGGGCAAATTAATGAACCCCAGGTGGTTAAAATTTACAGGGCTCTCCACTATGTATTTCTCGTAATCATATTGAGGTTTAGGAACGTAAAACTGCAAGGATTCAAAGATTCTTGCTTCTGCAGAACTTTCAATTCATTTGTAAATGTGCATGCAGTGTTTGGAGTCATTGGTAGGCCTGTCTGGCTGCTTGTATAGCCATTTCTTGTCGCGCAGGTCCAGGTACAGGCGGAGTAAAACACGGAAGTACGGCATCATAGCCAGTCGCAGTGCTGAGCTGGAAATGCAGCCGCTAGACCGTGGGGACGACGAAGAAGAGGAAACGACTCTCTTCGAGGCGAACAAGCGCTGAGCCTTGCAGTGTGGCCAACGGGTCGTGTGTGCCTCCACTGTTACATAATCCCTTTTGAACAGCTGGCAGGTGGTTGTAAGCTGCTTTGGAGGTGCTTTTCTGGTTTATCATCTAGTCTTCATCTGCCAGTGGTGTCTTTACGAGTGCTTTGGCACTTGTAACGTGACTTTTTTTTTTCTTCTTCTCAGGAAGTACACACAGATCATCCTTTGTATAAATTTGTTACAGTTCCTTCGGTTTTATTTCTTCATTTAAGTTGAAGTGAAAGTGGCCAGAATATAGCAATGTTTTGAGCAGACCGTACTGTGCAGCCTCCTCGGTAGTCACCTTCCAGGTGCACCAATGAAGTCTTGCATGGCTGACTGACCCGTTCCTGTTTCAGGAGATGCATTTTTTTTCTATTCTTCATTTCCTTCTGCATCTTCTCATGAGTCCTTATTGCTCACTTGTGTTGCTTTGACTGGGTAGTGTTCTTTGTAAATGCACATGATGTGCCGAGTTTTTTTTGCCTAATCTGGAGCTGCTAGTATAAGCGAGTTTTCTCCTTGAAATGCTGTGCCTTTTTTTTTTCGCAGTGATGGATCATATCTAAGCGACGGCCCAACGTTTGCGAATCTTGAAAAAAAAAAAACCTAACTTTTTGAGGACCACTCTTTCGTTTCTCCAAATGGGCCACTATTACACCTTGCCACTGTAGTTTGTGTGTGTTGTCAGCCAGTTGAGTTAATTGGAGAGTATTGTTTTCAGAATTTGGTCTTGTGAGGCCAAGTAAATTGTAACTTGGTCTTGGTTGTTAGCCTATTACCCCTGTAAAATTATAGGTCTAAGTGGTGAACTGCAGGAGGATAGAGCAACTGTGAATCCACATAAAAGCCCATGGCATATCTTAAAATATTGCAGTCATTTAATTGCTATGCTGTGAACACAACCATGAACCTTAAACCTGTTCAGCAAGCTTTTTGTTAATGTTCTGCTATTAAGCCCAAATAAGAGCACAAAGGTAACCAGTTACAACATTACTGATTTCTGCTTTATGGTGAGACTGGAATAAGTGTGACAGCTACGTCATATTATATTAATTATAAGCATTGACCTAACTGTGCGTATTTAAAGTTTTATTGACAGTAGGCGATTACCCAAAATTATGTTTGGCAGAACAATTTTGATGTGATATTACTATGAAATGTCTGGATTTTGTGTTCAGGACTTTTCAGAACAAAGCAATGTTTCGCTTTTAGGTTGGTCATAAATATTTTGTGATATTTTGAGCCCACACCAACACGCACATATAACAGCTTTGTGATTAAGATGATAGCCTTTACATATCCGTGGCATTGTAACATTTGCCAGCTTCTGTCTTCCCTTATCTGCAATGATATCATTTTATGACAATGTGACTATATATCTATCCGTTGTGCTGAAGAAATGTGACATAGCAGCCAACATTCCTGTTGCTGTGTGTTCACGTGTTGCTGTCAACTTTTTTTAACAAGATCTGACTTTTTCCAGATTCAGGATGACCGAAGTATGCAAACACAGTCTTTTCAGCCGTAAATAGTTAGGCAGTGCCGCAAAATGCATTATGATGCATTAGCTCTGAAAGAAGAACTAGCACAATTGTAAGCGGTTAGAAACATGCAAGGGATAATGTCCAGACAGGAAATGCAAATTAAGTAATTGAAGAGGGCAACCGTCCAATGTGATGGTTGTGCTTTGTGCCTTTTTCGGTTCCACAGATATGTACACTACCTGTGTACTTCAGCTAATGAAGGCATTGTTTATTATGAAGAAAATCCTGTTAGACAACCACTTTTATGTGTGAAACAACAGATCGTGTCAGCTTCGGCTCCGTGTTTCGATTAGATGTGGCACTAGCACCCACACCTTTTGTAATTACTTATTTTACACCTAGTACCTGCAATTAGTCATCTTGGATAAACATGAGTGACTTCTGTCAAACCGTGCTCTCCGCTGGCGGAGTGTATGTGTGTTGTGCGAGTGGCTGGCTGTATCTGGAAACAGAAGGTGTCGTTTTGCTTCAGGATCTTCAGTTTTTTTTCCCCCATCTTGTCTAGTAGTTCAGTCATGCACAATTTTCCTCTGTGTACACTATACTTTGTTAGATGCTGGAAACAGCAGATCCTTCATGCACAAAATAAAGGCATTGTTTGATGTTTTCTATTGTCACGATGAGTCACAAGTACTGGGGGATTTATTGAACGACCGGGTAGCTAGCTCTAGGACGATGCGTCAGTCGTGGCTGGCTCTCGAGCAGAGAAGAAGACACGCGATCTTCTTTTTTCCTCCAGATTGAGAGCCGCTCTTGCTGTCGACCCACTACGTGCTGGTGGCATTATCCCCCCTTCCGAAAAGAAAAAAAAACAAGTCCCAAAAAGAGGAAAGAAAAGTACATAGCATCACCGCGATGCTACAACATAGGCACGTGAAAAAGAAATTGGAAATTCGGATAAAGTGAAAGTAAAGATTGAAGAGCATGCCAAAATAAGAAACGTCAATGAACGAGAAAGCAAGTTCACACAAATAAACAAAAAAACACAAAGGATGCTGTACGGTAAAGGAAAAGTTACGAGCAACGCGCAATAAATGGTTTCATGCGCAACACATGAACGACGTCCGGCCTCAGCCGTGTCCTACTCCGTGCATGGGGTGTTGAGTCCGGAACCACTTCGTAGTTCACGTCACTGACGCGGCGTAACACTTTATATGGGCCAAAGTACCGGCTCAGCAACTTTTCACTAAGGCCACGGCGGCGGACGGGCGTCCACACCCAAACTTGATCTCCGGGGCTGTAAAACACTTCTCTGTGGCGGGTATTATAGCGTCGTGCGTCTGCCTGCTGTTGCTGGCCGATGTGCAGTCGCGCGAGCTGCCGGGCTTCCTCAGCACGCTCTGCGAATTCTTCGGCGTCAGTTGCCAACTCGTCTTCGTCTTGACACGGTAGCATGGAGTCTAGCATGGTCTGTACTTCGCGGCCGTAGAGAAGCCGAAATGGCGTGAATCGCGTTGTCTCTTGCACGGCGGTATTATACGCGAAGGTCACGTAAGGTAAGATCCGGTCCCATGTTTTGTGCTGTACGTCGATGTACATTGAGATCATGTCTGCGAGGGTCTTATTCAGTCGCTCGGTAAGTCCGTTGGTTTGCGGGTGGTACGCAGTTGTCCTTCGGTGTCTGGTGTTGCTCAGTTTGAAAACTTCGTCCGTAAGCTGCGCCGTGAATGCCGTCCCTCTGTCCGTTATTACACTGGAAGGAGCACCGTGTCGTAACACGATGTGGCGCATGAAAAATTGTGCTACCTCAGAAGCCGTGGCTCGTGGGATCGCTTGGGTTTCAGCGTAGCGTGTCAAATAGTCGGTCGCGACGATCACCCATTTGTTGCTGTCCGCAGACAGGGGAAATGGCCCGAGAATGTCCATGCCGACTTGGTCGAATGGCGTGCAAGGTGCTTCAATGGGCTGAAGCAAACCAGCTGGCTTAACAGATGGTTGCTTTCGGCGCTGACATTCCCGACAGCTCTTGACGTACTTCTTGACGCTTGCCGAAAGTCCTGGCCAATAGTACCTCTCACTCACTCTGGCAAGTGTCCGTGAGTAGCCCAGATGACCGGATGTGGGTTCGTCATGGCAAGCGAAGAGGACGTCGTCTCGCATGTCTCGAGGAACCACCAGGAGGTAGGCACGGTTGTTCGAACGAGCGTTCTTCTTGTACAGCACACCATCTCGAAGGCAAAACGATGGCAACGAGCGGAATAAATGACGTGGTATGATTGTGTCCTGGCCCTCTAAATGATCGATGATCGGACGAATCTCTGCGTCATCCCGCTGCCGTTTACTCAAGTCTGATGAGCTAATGGCGCCCAGAAAGCCTTCGTCTTCCTCTGCATCCTGACTGACGACAAGAAGGGGTGCGCGTGACAGTGTGTCAGCGTCTTCATGCTTACGGCCGGACTTATGGACGATGGTGACGTCAAATTCCTGCAGCCGCAAGCTCCACCGTGCTAGCCGTCCTGAAGGGTCGCGCAGGCTTGCCAACCAGCAGAGGGCGTGGTGGTCCGTCACTATCTTGAAGGGACGACCATAAAGGTACGGGCGGAACTTGGTGATTGCCCACACGACTGCGAGGCACTCTTTCTCCGTAGTGGAATAATTCGCCTCGGCACGGGATAGAGAGCGGCTGGCGTAGGCTATCACTCTTTCGATGTCCTCTTGACGCTGAACGAGCACTGCACCGAGCCCAATGTTACTAGCGTCGGTATGGACCTCCGTGTCAGCATCATCGTCGAAATGAGCGAGAACGGGCGCTGATTGCATGCGCTGTCGCAGCTCATCAAAAGCTGCTTGTTGCTCGTTTTCCCAGACAAACGGCGTGTCGTCCCTTGTGAGACGAGTCAGAGGTTCTGCTATTTGTGAAAAGCCATGAATGAATCGGCGATAGTAGGCGCACAAACCAAGGAAGCGCCGGACGGCTTTCTTATCGACAGGAGCTGGTAATTCGGCAACAGCGGCAAGCTTGTCCGGATCGGGACGGATTCCTTCGGCGCTAACTACATGTCCAAGAAATTTTAGTTCTTTATAGCCGAAGTGGCACTTCTGTGGTTTTAGTGTGAGGTCCGCCGATCGGATAGCCTCCAGCACGCTGCGCAGGCGGTGAAGGTGCTGCTCGAACGTGGTAGAGAAGACCACCACATCATCAAGGTAGACAAGACAAGTCTGCCACTTCAGCCCTGTGAGGACAGTGTCCATCATTCGCTGGAAAGTTGCCGGCGCTGAACACAAGCCGAAAGGGAGTACTCGAAATTGGTATAGGCCGTCTGGAGTCACGAAGGCTGTCTTTTCGCGGTCTCGCTGATCTACCTCGATTTGCCAGTACCCGCTTTTGAGATCGAGAGAAGTGAAATAATGGGCACGACGAAGTCTATCTAGCGAATCGTCGATACGTGGTAGCGGGTACACATCCTTTTTGGTCACGTTGTTAAGCTTTCGGTAATCGACGCAGAAGCGTAGCGACCCGTCCTTCTTTTTGACAAGCACGACTGGAGATGACCACGGGCTGTTGGATGGTTCGATAACGCCATCGTCAAGCATCTCACGAACTTGCGTACGTATCGCTTCACGTTCTTTAGCCGACACGCGGTAGGGGTGCTGGTGTATTGGGCGTGCGTCCTCGTACGTGATGATCCTGTGTTGAGTGATGGACGTCTGGCGGATCTTTGAGCAACTTGCGAAGCAAGACCTGTACTCGAACAAGAGCGCTCGCAGCGCAGTCTGGTTATCGGTGGACAGATCAGGATTGATGTCAATGTTGCTCATTGATGTGTCTGCGTTATCCACTATTTCTGACGTGAGACAGTTGGTTACGTTTGCTACTTCGTGGGCAAACGCTATCGAAGTGCCACGGAAAAGGTGTCGATGCTCGTTGCTAAAGTTGGTAACGAGCAATTCAGATCGGCCGTCACGAACGTGTATTACACTTCTCGCTACACATATGCCTTGCTGCAGGAGGTGTTCTAAATTTGTCTCGGCCACCACATCGCCATCGCTCAAACCACAGCATGTTACGTCGACTAGAACACTGGCTCGGGGAGGAAGCGTCACGCTCTGTTCAGAAATACGGAGTACGTCGACACGCATTCCGTCATCCTGCATGTTGATTGCTCGCTGGGCTGAGAACGTGACGCGGCGCTCTTGCAGATCAATGATAGCTCCATTTTCCTGTAGAAAATCAACTCCCAGAATGACGTCACGGGAGCATTCACGTAGAACAAGGCAGCTTGCTACGAATGTGTACCCTTGAATCTGTACTCTAGTTGTGCAGGCGCCCAGTGGAGTAACGACATGGCCACCAGCTGTCCGAATCTGCGAGTTATGCCACGGCGTGATTACTTTCTTCAGCTGCGTTGTCAGTTTCCCGCTCAGTATGGAATAGTCTGCGCCGGTGTCCACTAACGCATTAACTACATAACCATCAATTGTTACTGCTATGTCGAGTGAAAGCCGGCTATCCTTTGCAGCAGCAGGTGATGTCGGACCAGTTTCTGTACGGTTCTGCGTCAATAGGAGGTCTTCAGCGCTTCGACGTTCAGCGACCCCGCCCCCAGAGGTCGCTTCGGCTAGTTTTCCCGGCGGGGGCTGGGAGATCGTGCGGTAGAATACCGCTGGGGCGTTGATGAAAATCGCCTCGGTGATGGCGAGCGCGACTGGCGCCCGGCAGACGGTGGTGCATGCTGCTGGGAGAGGTAGTTTTGGATGTCGCGTGGTCTCTGACCGTAACGGGGTGGCGGCGCGTACGCAGAGAAGCCGCGAAGCCCAAGACGGCGATAAGGGCACTGGCGGTACAAGTGATCAGCTTCTCCGCAGTGAAAGCATAGAGGCCGATGATCGGGTGTGCGCCAGACATCAGACTTCCGAGGAGACGAGTGGCGATCGTCGATGTACTGGACCGGTTGCACCGAACGATGGGCGACAGAAGCACCACGGACAAAGGGCAGGGGCCGTGGCGTGTACGTGCCTTCGTAGTATGGTATGTGCTGCGCTGACTCAAGTGAAACTGCAGGGACAGGATGAACGAACAATGGCGGCGATGCAGCAGGGCGCTTCAAGGCTTCCGCGTAGGTTGTCCCACGGTGATATTCAGCAGGAGCTGACGCAGCTGTATCAGGAGGCAAAGTGTCCCGGAGGGCCTGGTGCAGCTCATCCTTGATCACAGTTGCAATAGAGCTAACCGTAGGATGAGGTGTTACACCAGCCTTTTGCAACTCTTCACGTACGATATTACGGATGAGTTCACGTAAGGAGTCATTGCTGGTCCCAGCGGCGGCGAAAATGTCAGCAGTGGACATGCCACTGACTTGCCTGTCGTATTGGTTTGATCGCTGCTGTAGCATTTTTTCCATTGTCACGGCTTCAGACAAGAACTCCGCGACCGTCTTTGGAGGGCTTCGCACGAGGCCGGCGAAAAGCTGGTCCTTGACACCACGCATCAAGTGACGCAACTTCTTGTCCTCCGTCATTCTTGAATCTGCCCGTCGGAAGAGACGCGTCATGTCTTCGACGTACGCGGTCACAGTTTCGTTTGGCGACTGGACGCGGGCAAGAATAGCTCGTTCAGCTCTTTCTTGGCGGTCGGCGCTGGCATATGTCTGCAGAAGTCTACGACAGAATTCGGGCTACGTCGTCAGCTGCTCCTCTCGATTTTGATACCACGTGCGAGCCCCGTCTTCGAGATAGAAGTAGACACGACCCAGTTTCGCCGCGTCGTCCCACTGATTCAAGTTGGCTACGCGCTCGAAGTCCGCCAACCAGTCCTCAACGTCTTCGTTCTCCGTACCATGGAACGCCGTCGGTGCCCGTGGGCTTTCCAACGTATATCGGTTCGACGACGTGCTTCCCGTGCCGGTTGGCAAGGTTTGTACCGAAGTGCTGGTCATGTTTGTTGACGTGGTGGGAGTAGTATCGTTGACTTCCGGAGGCAATCCCCTGATTCGGCGGCTGGTCCGATGCACGGGAGTGTTGACTGGCACTGGACTCGTATTACGGCTTCCTGGGGGGGTCTGCAGCATCCGTGAGACTACCCAGCACCTTCCACCAGTTTGTCACGATGAGTCACAAGTACTGGGGGATTTATTGAACGACCGGGTAGCTAGCTCTAGGACGATGCGTCAGTCGTGGCTGGCTCTCGAGCAGAGAAGAAGACACGCGATCTTCTTTTTTCCTCCAGATTGAGAGCCGCTCTTGCTGTCGACCCACTACGTGCTGGTGGCACTATTGAACTTTGTTCACAGTGACTGCCTGCAAGCTCATTGTCTCATACTGTGTACTTAAATGTTTTGTGTCTGTAAATCAGCTCCAGAATTCTGTACAAAAATATTGCTTAAGAATGTTCTGAGCCAACCCTTGGGAATGCTGGAAAAAGACATCAGCAAATAGGAAATGTAGCAGTGAAGATTGCAGTTAAGCTTTCTAGTTTAGTGCGTCAAGTTCGCAAGCGGATTTCAAAGTGGAAACACACCGTCTTCAAGTGTAGCAGTGTGGTGGCCATTAGCAAATGTTGTCCTCGAGTGAATTCTTAGACACTGATAGAGATTGGTCTCCGGATAAGATGTTATGATCACTGCACTCATTCTGGCTCTTACTACGTATAATAATTGGTGAGGTTGACAAAACAGGATGAGTAGTTAAAAATATGCTTAGTGGAAGTATGAATGATCATCATCGCCACCAGCCTGACCCACTGCAAAGCAATGGTCTCTCCCATGATCTGCCAATCAGCCCTGTCGTGTGCTTGTGCTGCTACGTTATACCTTTGAACTTTTGAATCTCATCGGCTAAGTTTCTGTTTCCCCCTCGTGCGTTTGTCTTCTCTGGGAATCCAGTCGGTTATCCAGTGACCAGTCATTATCCTGCCTACATGCTAAATGCCCGGCCCAGGTCCATTTCTTCTCAATTTGATCAAAATTTACCAATTCAGCGAGATATTGATTGTCGGCTACTAGCGCCTGGCTGTGGCTACCCAGTACTAATGAGATGCAGTGATGCTGTACTTGTATGCAAGCTAATGCAATGGACAAAGAGCAAATAGGGAAGAAGCAAGCTGACAACTGCCAACTAAAGCGTACATACCTGCTTGCTCTTTTGGTTGGAGGGTATAAATGAAGCAGATTTATGATGCAAAGAAATAAAGGTAAAAGAAGGGAATAACAAAATACATGCGACATAAAAAAATAACATAACAAAAATGATGGCCTAAAGGGAATACAAGTCAGTTTTGTGAAGGAAGGAATGTCTGCAGAGTAAAAAATTGGCCTCGTATCTGCATGTTACATCGCAAATGTCGTCGAAACACAATAGTCTTGCGTCTGGAGAGAGTGAACAAAACGTTTATTTGATGTTCTGCGCAAGAAAATCGGTGAATGGATTCTGGAGGCGCTGTGTTAGAGTACCTCGAGTGTGCAGCGGAGCTGAACGAGCGCATCAAGTCACGTCACACGCGAGACATGAGCGTTATCTGGCAGTTATCCTGGAAAATGAGGCGCGCGCCGTGCGCGCCTGTCTCTGAGGTGATATAAGGTGTAGAACGCAAGGCGACGGGTAGGTCCCACCACCGTGTCGTCTTAGCAAAGCGTTGGAAACACTTGCCGTTTCGTGCAAGCGTTGCATGGCCAGCGCAGCGTTATAAAGGCTGCGATACTTAAAATTACTTATGTATGCCATTTCTAGTAAAAAATACACATACATAATATTGACATCTTGTTATGGTGCCTCAGATATGCGCAATAATTTCTTTTAATTGACAATCGCACAAGTACGAACGCTGAACCTTGATATTGGTGAGCACTGCGGATGGGGTCGGCCGTTGGAGTATCGTTTGGTCACTTTGGTGCCGTTTAGGGTACCGTTAAGGCTGGACAAACAGACAGACAGACCAAAATGTTTGCGTCGAAACTCCCCAAGAAAGACTGTTGTCTTTAATACAAGTCTGTGTGCATTGACAAGTGCACCGTCTCAGAGGTGAGGCACTCATCGAGGGTGTTACACTTTGGTCCTGTTACACTTTGGTAAGGACTGTGAGGCGCTGAAGTGTTCAAGTGTATCACAGCAGTAGCCTAGAATCGGCTGATATTAAGGCACCAGCAGTTCTGCTTGCCTAAATCTTAAAGCTGGAGCAGAAGGGTGGAGCCTAGTTTTGCTTTGCAATCGATTTCTCTCTCACTTTTTTTTCTTTTCGTGATACCCTCTGGGCCAATGAAATTATGGAGGGGGTGAAACAATGTTAGCTAAATATAAACGTGTTGGACGAAGAGACAACTCGAACTGGTTTACTTAGTTACACAACCGTAGCTAGTTCAGTACGTAACAACTGATTGGTGGCGGCAGCCACAGGTCCAGGAAGGTGGTTTTAGTCTGCAGATGTTCCAGGAATAAATTAGTCTTTGCATGTTTTTGTAAGACATGACACGACACCAACTTTATTACAATGATCTATCCTAGACGATACGCAATAAAAGGGGGGGGGATGAGACTGTCACGAAGTATTCGAATGGGATGATAGATTTTGTGGAATGGACACCGGCGGAAAAGCTTACAATTAGAGAGAAGGCAATGATGCTAGCATGACGGCTGCACTTATGTAGAATGACGTGAGGAGGATTGCTCTGAATTAGTTCGAGAGCATTTAATTGTTAGATTACCTGAAGTAGGGTCCCATAACACAGCCACATATTCTAGCTTGCTACGAATCAGTGACTTGTACATTAGTATGTGCACAAATGTCCAGGCAAACACACTTGATAGATTTGATTTGTCACCTTATTGTTGTGCAACAGCTTGTGGATTTGGATTCCAAGCATCGTGATTGAGGCCACATTTAGGTGCTGTCAGGGGCGTAGCCAGAGGTTTTTTTTTGTGTGTGTGTGTGGGGGGGGGGGGGGGAAGGGCAGAGGCTACATATTTTTTTTTGTGGTGTGATTATCAGCGGTAGTTTGAGCAGATTGTGCACACGTACATCAGTCATGAGGACCCTCCCCCCCTCCCCCGTATATGCTTGCGAGGAGAGTAAGCAAAAGTAAAGTAGTAGCAGGAAAAAAAAGTAAATAACCGGTACAGTGTTCGTTTCAAGCAACTCGTCCTCTCTCCGCACCATTGAATGGACTAGTCTTCGAAAACGCGCGCGTCATTGCGACTACCCGCCCCATCGAAGAAGACATCGTTAATCAGTAATCTAAACGATTTTATCAGTAATCTTAAACGATTTTATCTTCAGCTCCATATGTCAAGCAGAAGTGACGCAGTGATAACTCTTAGCCAACATATTTTTTTAGTTTACTGGGCGCATGCACACATGCTTGCAAAAACCATAGTTTTTTTTTATAAATTATGCTGCGCGTCGGTAACATGATTTTCAACGCGTTATTTTTCAGGCAGACCTCCTCGCAACTATTGTTGACATTACAGTTGCACTGTGACTTTTGATATCAATGAATTACTCCAATTCCAGAAGTTTTATCGTGCAATCTGCGGGGGCGAGGTAATCATTGTTGAGATATGTTCACTGGGTCTCAATTGAAAATGCACCTGGGACCAGACTACATACCTACTCACATCATCATCATCATCATCATCATCATCAGCAGCAGCAGCAGCAGCAGCAGCAGCCTGACTATACGTCCACTGCAGGACAAAGGCCTCTCCCATGTTCCGCCAGTCAACTCGGTCCTGTGCTTGCTGCTGCCAATTTATACCCGCAAACTTATTAATCTCATCTGCTCACCTAACCTTCTGTCTCCTCCTAACCCGCTTGCCTTCTCTGGGAATCATAATCACATAGAAATAGCTTGTTCCTTGCGTGTATGCGCTAGAGAACTTGAATACGCACAAGAACACGTAATGTTCTTTTTTTTTCGTAGCTTTCGTTGCTTTTGTTTCTGAAACGATAGTGTTGCGGCAAGGTGTCGTCCGTTGTTTGCAAGCGTGCAATCGTCCTTTCTCTTTACGTCAACAGATTGAGAACCATACAGGATATTTGACCGCGCAGCGTTCATATGCCATGCGATATGCTATGTATACACTGGTCTATCTAGCGGTACATACGACCTCCTACACCTAATGACCTCAGGGCGTGTAGGATAGACTCATGAGTCACGTTATCAAACGCTCCTTTGACGCCGAGGAATACACTGATAGTGATGTTGCCGGTTGCCTTGTTCAACTTTACGCAGTTGATGAGATTGATTACATTGTCAATGCTGCTGCGACCTTTTCCAGACCTAGATATTTGTTGAGGGTATGCATTCTTGTTCATAAACAACCACTCCAGGCGTATCGACACCTTCTTCTCCATGAACTTTCCTACGCAGCTGAGAAGCGCGATGGGGCGATAGAAGTTGAGTTCCGTGGGAGGCTTGCCTTGGACTACCTCAGAGACAGGACAGTCTACGTGTCCACAAAAGAAGGTTACACAACTCCACACCCAGTGCATCAAGGAGCTCCCCAGGGTGGTGTCCTCTGTCCGACCTTGTTCAACATCTCTCTCATCGGACTAGACAAGTGCATCCCTGCATCGGTAGATATATTACTTTACGCAGAGGACATTTGTATATGGAGCAGCGGTCGCAACAGGCGTGTTTTACAAGCAAGATTGCAGAAAGCTCTCAACTCCATCGAAAAATTCTTGCTCGAACGAGGTCTAACGATGTCACCAAAAAAGTGTGCCGCCATTGCTTTTACGAGGCGAAATGTCTCACGCTACACATTAAAGGTAGCTCATTCTCCCATTCGGTACGTGGCAAATCATAAGTTTCTGGGAGTGACGATCGACCGGCTAATGACGTGGACTCCCCACGTCCGGATATTAAAGTAAAAAGTTGCGTCATACGCGAGCATCTTTCGCTTACTAACAGGCAATGTCAGTGGCTGTATAGTTAATTCTATGTTAATAATGTATACCGCTCTCTGCGAAGGTCTTCTAGGTTACAGCATTCCTGCGATGCATGGAATTTCTCGAACGAACGTGCAGGCACTGACTGGAGTCCAGGCACAAGCCCTGAGGGTGTTCGTTGGCCTGCCAAAGAACACATCAAGCATCAGAACCCTTGCTGAAAGTAGGCGCCTTTCAGCTCCTGTTCTTCTGCAGCAGGAGCTTCTTCGAGTCCACCTGCGTTATGCCACCAGAGCGCCGGATCATCCTCTTGCTTTAGACAGTAACCCTGTGCGGAGCCTCCTCTCGCTACACTATCAGAGAGCATCAATGCATGCAGAACCATCGGGAAAATCTTCTTCGTGGACCATAGTCACCTTTGTGCCTGGGTTCAAGAGCAAAAGGCGCACACCCGAACCAGCACTCAGACATTCACTTGGAAAACTGCCACAGAGCTCACCGTCATATTTACGCTGACGGCTCTGTAACGTCTACATCATCCGCCATTAGCGTCTGGATTCCATCTGCCAATGTCACCATCCATGCACTCTTAGTCACTGCACCTCATCTACAGACACTGAACAGGCTGCACTGCAGGTTGCCATTAATTACATCATTGACCAGACAGCCGAGATGGGTCATCTTCACTGACTCAAGAGCAGTGCTGCAGTCGCTGAGATCTCCATGCACACAGGACCAACTCGCCATGGACATCAAACGCCTATGCAAGAAAGCCTGTGACCTCCATCATCGCACTGTTCTGCAGTGGATACCTGCCCACTGCGGAATACAAGGCAACGTCCGGGCTGATGACACAGCCAAAGCTGGACATGGCACTTCAGCAGAAATCGTCGAGATACCTTTCTCGAGGCAAGACGCGGCAACGCTAGTGTCGGCACACGCCTGGCGCCTCCAGCGACCCCACTGGACAGACCCTAGCCAACAGTATGGGCCTCTGTGCAAGATTGATCCACCGTGTGACTTCAGGATGCCGCGAAATCTCAACAGGCAAGATGAAACATGTTTACACCACATCCAATTAAACGTAGCATATACGAACTACTTCAGGAACAAAATTGGACCGTCCGACTCAGCATTTTGTGCCCAATGTAACGTCGTTAAAGACATCAATCATGTCCTCTGTGAGTGTACGAAATACGCATCAGATGGGTTAAAAATGCAACAGAACACAAATTTGGAGTTAAAAATATTCTAGGCCCATGGCAGAACACCTCCAGTGCGTTAAACTCTACAAAAGCGCTATTGACGTTCTTACGGGCCAGAGGCTTGAACGAAACGTTGTAAATAGTGCAGTGCGTGTGAGTGACTTTATGTGTTATGTGTCTGTTATGCGTGTATGTAACTGTATGTGTTGTGTGTTTATCATTGTATATATCACTGCCATCACCCGGCAACTGGAGTATCCTGTGAGGTGTAAAACCAGGCAAACCTCTCCAGCTTCCCATTAAAATAATTCTCTCTCTCACTGATCTGTCTATTATAGATTGTGCATTCATGTTTGCAGAACTAACGCCTGCGCGAACAGGAGAAACCTCATGTCACACAAAGTCTCAGGTGATCACTTAACTAGTGATGAAGGAATTAACCGCGGTTTTGTTCAGAGCATAGTGCACCATAATAAATTTCTCAGAACGACAGCTATACCAGCGCATGCAACACGAGTTTACTTACGCTCTACTGTGCACCATCCATGCCTGGCGGTTGTCTGTTAACGGGAATTCTGATGCGAGCCACTGAAATTTCACTGTGGCATCGACTCCCTCGCGTTTATTCACGTGTTTGCCACGCAATCACAACAAAACATAATCTACCAGCCTTCAGTGGGGGTGCGATTTGCGCGCAGTGTTTCTGGGCAACCTTACCGGTACCTGAAAGGAAGCGGAGGAAATGTATACCTGTGAAACTTCCCTCCAATGGAGAAACGAGCGCTAGTGTTTAAGTTAAAACTTTACCAGCCGACATGTATCGTCGGTAAAGTTCTCGTTCCTCGCATTCAGTGTCGCTGCCCAAACTTTGCTGAGCGCGCGACTTCATAGCAATGCGAAGTCACCCCTTTGAAATACGCTCACGCATTGTTGAGAGTAGTTCGTGGTGTGTCCATTAGCGCTCCTCTGTGAGACATGATAGCCGCGCAAGGGTACACTCTAGCGGCGCCGAAACACTGTAAGGTAATGCTTGGTGATTATTTCTCGGAAAGCGAAACTACAAGTGCACACACGACAACTGGCGAAAAAGCTACAGCAGCCGAAGAAACGGTTCTCAGCTGTAATACTGCACTGCCTGAATACGACTCGTGTGTTGGAAAAAAAAAAACTAACTTCTGAAAACTGATTATAGCAAGATGCATGCACGGAAACCATGATTGTTGACGAAATTGGCCCTTACGTGTTAAACGAACCAAGACACCAGAAGTTGCAGCACGATTAGTCTTGACAACGTTTGCTAATGACGACATAGAAACCAGGCACTAACTACACCCTTAAAAAAACTTGCATCATATCTGCAGAAATTCTACAAACCATTAGTCATCCGTGATACAGAATATATGAAAGCAAGTGGCAAACATTCTGTCACCCCCTATCACCTCCGGATAGGCAATTGGCACATCCGTTCTGCAGAAATTCTGCAGAGAATTTGTAGCCGCGCAATGTGCAGCATGCCTGCAGAATATCTGCGGAACATCTGCAGAAAGTCTGCAGAATCTCTGCAGCATTTCCGCAGAAAATACGCAATGTTTTGTCGCGTTGGGAAAAAGTAATATATACCATTTGCGTTAGCACAAACATTCAAGGAACATGCACCACCGGAAGGTGCAATACCGCCCACACACTCACCAAACACGTGCCCAACACACAGACGCAACATGGGCAGAGTAAATATTAAACACATGAGTGCCAGTAGGAAAATTCCTATCATAGGAATAAGCGGCTTCAAAATTTCAAGTATTAACGCACACAGATTACGTGCAGAATTATGGTGGTTATGAGGTAACACTAAAATACACAGATATTTTTATCTACACTGGTCAAATGTGCAATGTTATTTCAGTGACAATTGATTACCAGCTGAAAGGTTGTTACATGGGGATGAAAAAAAAAAAAAGCTGCAGCCTTTCTGCAGACTAGGGTGACTGATGGGTGACTGAAAGGTGAAGCGCCTTTCTGTTATTGTAATAGAATGAATGTGTCATGAACAATAATGTATAGATTTATATGCATATAATACATGCATCCACACACGCACTCCCAGGGCTCACATTAAAGGACCCCTGACATAAAATTTGGAAACTCGATATGGTTGTGTTGTATGATAGTCCAGCATACACTCTCGACCCATTATTAGGGACGAGCGTTCCCTATATTATATTTTAATTTAGTTTTAAAGTTAGGGTGCGTGCTTGGCCGAGTAATCTGGTCGGGCGTCTGCAGGAAACCTGCAGGCCAGGTCTGTAGGAGGGTGACGGTTGGGTGACTGATAGGTGACTGAAAGGTGAAGTCGATTTAGTTGTTTTTATGAATTGTGTCACGACACAGAGTGTACAGATATATACGTATATACAATAGACATCCACATATGGGCGCAAAGGACCCAGGTTAAAAGACAAGTCTGCTTGCGCTCTGCTCAGAATCTGCAGAAAATCTGCAGACGAGGTCTGTACGGGGGTGACTAGTGGGTGGCTGATAGGTGACTGAAATGTGAAATCAATTAAATCATTATTATCAAATGTGCCACCTTCCAAAATATGTAGATACATGCACACATGTTACATACGTCTACGCGCACGCATTCTCGATGTACATTATCAGAAACGTCTGCTTGGCATCTGCAGAAAATCTGCAGACCAGGGCCACAGAAATGTCGAGTCACCCCAGTCACCTTTCCTGTATACAGGCAGGTGACTGGGGTGACTGATAGGTTACTTGTAGGTGAAAAGAAAAACAAACCCATTTTTGTAAGGGCAACTTTCCCTCAGTATAGTAAGCGCAAACTGAAGTTCCAACCTCACCGGCAGGAATTCTTTTCCTGGCTGCTGGTGTATTCCAAGTATCAGGAGGAAGCAAGGCATGTGTGCTTTTTTTGGAAAAGGAATTTAAGGCAAGGCAACTCACCAAGTCCTTGGTGCAAGCTTGGTCCTTTCTCCGTTCACGTCAAAAGAAGGCGCTTGAAAATTTCAGAAGCCACATTAAGTGTGACTGCCACAAGACCGCGGCTCTTTACGTGACAAATTTTTTATAGAAACACTCAAAGGTGAGTCAATCGCTGAAAAGGTGGAGCCATCAGCGCAAACACAAAATTAGTTAAACAGAACAAGAAAAAAAACTGATCTCTATCATAGACTCTTCTGTGGGTGACAAGGTGATTATAAGAGGCGATTATGAGAACCAAAATATGACTATGAGAGACGCCGTAGTGGTGCGCTCCGGAAATTTTACCACTTTGGATCTATAACAAGTACCGGAATGAAAGTCAACGGGCCTACAGCATTTTCGCCTACCTTGAAAACACGAAAGGAATTCGATTCCGCGACCTGCGGGTCGGCAATGGAGCACCATAACTACTGGACCATAGTGGCGGGTAGTAAAAGAAGACGGTTCGGGTCTATGCGCTACTTTTCGTCCAGCCGTAAGGGCGCAAGTTCAACTGATTACGCCATATAGCTTAAAATCACTTTTACACCAATGGCAGAATAACTCCATTCTCTCCCATTGCCTATACTCATTGCTTTTAGATATAGATATATGTAGGGTTTAACGTCCCAAAATCACCATATGATTGCGAGAGACGCCGTAGTGGAGGGCTCCGGAAATTTCGACCACTTGCGGGTCCTTTAACGTGTAACCAAATCTGAGCACACGGGCCAACAGCATTTTCGCCTCCATCAGAAGTGCAGCCGCCGCAGGCTGGAGTCGATCCCGCGACCTGTGGGTCAGGAGCCGAGTACCATAGCCGCTATGTAGACCACCGTGGCGGGGCACTCCTTGCTTTTCGGTGGCACCTTTCACTTGCAGACGTGGTTCGCGAATACGAGAGGTGTGAATGGCAACACAACAACCCAAGTTTGCACATAACAATTCTCGTAAATTTTGGGTAGCTTATGTGGCATATGATATGACACGTAATACGCAGGTTAATCTTCGTGTCAATTAAAAAATAACACTATTCCGCTGTCTCATGTGTCTGTTTTCCGCATGAAACATCGCTCGCACAAAGTTTATTTCACTTCTAAAATAATAATGTACTATGTAAATTGTTCTTAATCTTGCATGATAACATGCAAGATTAAGCGTCCTCCCATGCTTCTTCAATCTGCGCATTTATTGTTGTCAGTTATGTCGCTAGTTGCAGAAATCACTCAGTGTGCCCTTCCAGACATGTCAATGTAAAGGGACGAACAGGTGAGCGAATCAATGTACATATTTTTAATTCTTCGCATATTTTTTTTTCAGATTTGTGTTCCTTATTTTTGCGCTGTTTGCCACGCTACGGAACAATAAAACTCTTGATCACTACAACTGCACATATGCTACATTTCTCATGATGCTGCTTTATATTTATGACCATCATCTTTTTATTTATCAGCTTGACTTTTATAATGGGTATATTAGTAGGGCTTTTTAAGGTTGTGATTGGCCTGCACGTTTGCCTGTGTTGAACCTTCTCACTAGACAACATTTCGGACTGCCTTTAGCAGTTAAGGCACAGTAAAACTATGTGTAAATGTATTGTACACTCGCATACAAGTTAAGATCGTTGGATGAGACGAACATTCTGTCACGCACGGGAGCGTGTGTGTTTGTGTGTGTTTAAATGTTAGCAGAACGTGCGAAGGTTCAACAGAAATGTTAGTCTCTGGCATGAGTATACCTTAGCACACGTTCGGAGAGTCACAGTGTGATAAGCTTGAACGTGGCATATCACCTTGGGAACTGTGTATGGCTTTTACTATTAAAACGAACCTCTGCCTAGTGAAAATTATCGTACTGATCGACTCCGGCGAGATCTGTTACGGCGGGTACGCGTACGACCGTTGCTACAGCATAGTTACCGTCGCCGAGCCAACTGAAAACCCTCGCAGCCGAGATTCCTGCCCGAAATCCCACAGAGTGTCAAAGCCTTCACAAACACCGCGACACGTTTTTTCGTATGCAGACATTATTCAAAGTGAAAGCGTCCAGGAATTATATTCGTGATAGTTGCACCGCATAGTTTCTGAATCATGTCAGCGTGAAGCGACGAAAGAAAAAAGGTCGGTAAGTGCCGGTAGAAGAGGAGGTTGCGCGGAAAATGGGGGGGGGGGTTAAACCCCCAACCCCCCTCCCCCTTGTCTTTGCCACTGGGTGCTGTATGTGATTGAATGCATCCACTCGGATTTCCGTGCATACTAGAGGAGACAAGTGACAAGAACTACAACTTGGTTGTGTTTCCACGCAGGGGAAAAGAAAAAAAAAAGAAGGGGGAGGGGGGCTCAGACACGAAAGCAGGTCGGCCATGGTGAACTCATACTATGTGTTCTTTCATCTTTTGTCCATTTTTACCTTTTTTTCCCTCTTTGCACGTCAAGCCGAAGTATGAAGCGAGTTGATCCCGTTATTGCACACGTCCCATCGAAAGCATGCGAGAATGTAAATCAATGAAGCCTAAAATAGTAAATCAGTGTCATATGATTGATGCATAGTGGATCGATGTATCTGAACACAATTTTTTTGTTTTCACAAGGTTGTGAACCCTCTCGGTGGCATGACAAACTAGACAGAAAGGTAAGACCGTTGCGCTGTTGTGGCAGGTGTGCATCTGCCGGATCACCTTGCGAACGTAACGATCACCAGGCCTTGCTGCCTGGAGGAAGGGGGGAAGGAAGTTTGGGCCTCTCCCTTCCCCGCGAAATCCGGATGAAGGGGGGGGGGGGTATTTTACCGAAAACAAGTAAGAAAAATAGCTGTTTTGCGAGGTTTGAAACAAGTGCCCCCCCGCCTTCCCCCCTATCAAAATTTCTGGCTACGGGCCTGACGATGGCATAAGGGGCACTAACTATTATGTCACATAGAATAAACTTCACCATAGAAAACTTTGATTTTCAATATAACTAGGAAGCTGTTAGACTGTGGTTACGTGCACAAGTTCAGAAGAACAAAAATGGCATGCCTATATTGAAGGGAGTCTCTGCAAATAAATTGGATTCCACTCAGCGGAGCTCAGGTGAGTGGAACTCGTCGTTCCCTCTAATCTGTTATTCCTAAATATAAACACTTATCACACATTCTCGATTGGAAGGGCACGTCTTGACGGACACGATTTCGTTGTTCCCGAGCCAGCCATTCTTCTTACGGCGTTTCAAAATTCCGCGCGTTGCAATGGTTTCTCTCGAGTAGCAAGTGATGGCGCCACCAACTTGCAGGTTGTTGCACAACCATTTACTGAGCCAGTGGGCAGACAAGAGCGCTCCATGTCTGAAGTGGTTAGGCAGGGTTTACTTCGTTTGTCCTCGCCTAAATGTTGCTACATTTCTTATAATGGAAACAATAAACTTCCACAATGTTACCTCTGGCTAAATTGCCTGGATCAACCTTATCTTGCCAGAATTGTGCACTAATTATCCTTGAGAGCAAAGGCAATGCCCATTTACGAGCGCATTGTGTAGCCTTTGTAGCCTGCAGATGTGAGCCCCTGCTTCGTGAGTTAAATATAATATTTGGGGTCGTGTGCCAGAGAGGGGGGGAGGGGCTGGTTATCTAAGAGGGGCGAGTGGTCAGCCATATATATATTGAGAAATAGGGAGGCGGCACTGCAACTTGAAAGGGGGAGGCGAAATCAGCCCCATATATAGACTTTATGAGGGGGCCCCTGCGCACGCCTATGTTAGGGGTTTTACGTCTTTAAACTATTACAATATGATTATGAAGCATGCCGTATTGGACGGGCTCCGGAAATTTCGAACACCTGGTGTCCTTAGCATGCCCTGCCATTGCACGGTACCCGGGCTTCCCGCATTTCGCCTTCATCTAAATTTGACCCGCCACTTTTGAATCAGAAGTCGGGCACCGGCGGACATGAGATCAAGGTAACACGTAACGACACTTTAGTGCGAGATTTATGGCAGGCTTTTCACACTGGAAAAAAAGAAGAGATAGATAGATAGATAGATAGATAGATAGATAGATAGATAGATAGAGAGAGAGAGATAGAGAGAGAGAGAGAAAGATAGATAGATAGAGATAGAGAGAGAGAGAGAGAGAGAGAGAGAGAGAGATGCACGAGTTGTATTAGTGATACTATATGATTTGCCTTTTCGAAAATGATATGCAGTTATTTGGTACGTCAGTCTGACATCATTCGCAAACTGTTGCGATTTCTTGGCATCACTTTTCGAATAAACAGTTGAAGTTTTTTCAGAGGCCATCATTTTTGTAAAAGGGTCGAAACGACAACTTGCCACCGGCAGGTACCGTACCTGTGACCTTCGGATTACGCTTACACTCTTAAAAAAAAGTCAGTAAAAAGGTAGCAACTGCAAGCAAACAGGTTGTAACTGCAGCGCTTACTACATTTCTCGAACCATTACTACTCTTTTTCAAACTGTTTACCACCTACGTTAGTAAACAGTTACTAACTGAAGCCGTTACTAACCTTGTGCGACCTGTTTACTACCTATGTTAGTAAACAGTTAGTTACTGGAGTGAAAGAGGTAGTAACTGCATCCGTTACTACCTTTCTTGCTCCGTTACTGCCTTTTTGCTACCCAGCTGCTGACTATTTAATCCAAAACAGTGTGTGATTCTGATTAGGTGCCTTCTTCCCTCCTTTTCTAGAATCACTCTACGCTTGTAATCCGAAGTTATGGTAGATGAAGGTTCAGTCTATACCGGCCGCAAGTAGTCGTTTCTTCGCTTTTACTTTACTTTATACACGTATGCCACAATTTGTACAAATACACTTATAGAGACAGTAGAATAAACGAGACTTATACTTTCCTTCATTATCTGCTGGTTTTCGTTAGCGTAAAGTCAAACAAAGAAACGATCCCTCAAATACCTCTACCTTTATTTTCGTGCACACACCGGATGTCGTGAAGTGAACATTTTTTGTGATAAAGGCGAGTCTGCGCGCTTTCCTGAGGGCCCACTCCCGCGGCGCTTAACGAGAAGGACGAAGCTTGTAGAAGGCGACATGACAGCGTGAGGCACAGTTATATGCGATGCACCGCATTACCAAAAAGCTCGCGCATAAAGGACGAGTCATTGCGGTGCGCTGGGAATTCTTTGGCGCCGCTTGTGCAAACGAAGTGATTCAATACTGGCATTTTCACCGTCGCCCTATACCTTGGTTCGCCGCTTGCGCCGTGGCTCCACGATCTGCATAACAACTCAATCACGTGGACTCTGGCGTTGAAGTTTTTTTTTTTCGCCATCTATTCGCTTCAACCACCCGCTTCCGTCCCAGCTCGATGCAGAATCGCGTGCACAAAAAACTCGGCTCCGAGTGAACAAAGTATTGGAAATTTTTTTATTGGTTCGGCACACTCACTTGTCAAGAATTAAAAGCGCCCACTTGAATGATAACAAAAAATGGTCAACACAAAGCTGTGATTGACAGAGATAGCGTGGTCAAATGGAGGGGAAGAAAAAGGAGCAAACGTAGGGGAACTTTGCGCGTGCATTCGTTTATTGCGTATGCGACCGTTCCTGGCACTTTTTTTTTTATTCAATCAGCAGGTCCCACATCTGGGGCCCCGACTTGACTTCACTCCGCAAAGCTCGGTGTGGTGTTCGCATTCGACAGAATGCTGCGGACGGATCATCAAGACAAGCACGCCCAGTGCATACGAGGACCCTTTGAGCCGCAGAAAAAAAAAACACATCTAAAGAAAGGTCCTCGTAGTCACACATGGTGCGCTTACTGCATAAAGCAAACTTTCAGCTCCGACTTTAATTTATGCACTGTATAGAGTTGAACAAGAAGATCCGCGAAAGGAAAAAAAAAATCAGCTTGTTCTGTGCCACCGAAACCAACGACGATGACGATGAGTTTTGGTGCGGAAAATTGATAATCACCGGTATCATCATCATCCTAATTTAGTTTTATTCCTTTACTTATTCACTCCCTCTCTGTTCGCGTGACCTGCGTGACGATTACTACTGCTTTATACTACTAGTACTACTACTAGCTACAACTGTATACTAACGCTACGAACTACTACTACTACTACTACTACAACAACAACAACAACAACAACAACAACAACAACAACTACTACTACTACTACTACTACTACTACTACTACTACTACTACTACTACTACTACTACTACTGCTACTACTATGACGACGACGACACGGTGGCGACGATGGCGGCGAAAACATATATGGTAGACTGACGGCTTTATACTGTAAGGACACCCTTGAAAGAAGACTGCAATACATGCAAATGCGTAATGATGCTCGTTTCTTGGAGTTGGATGTGGCTTTCCCACAAAAAGGACGTGTTACCACTAGGTCCGTTCGATTCACCTGCACCAGTCAGAACCGGTTCACGGCTGTGCACGTGAAGTTCAGAAATTGTTCAGCGTGAGTTCAGCGGTGCAGGCACAGCACGAACCCGAAACGAATGACGATGTGCCGACAAGGTGCAGGCCTCATTTCTTTTCGCTTAATTTACATCATTCAGCTAACACTGAACGATGGTGAACCGCACATGTGGACAGTTTATGCGGCGCAAACATCTTGGCAAAGCACACCGCGTTAGTAGAGGCGGGTACGGCGCCTACGCCTAAGGGCTGCGACGTCTGCTCTGCTGCACGCGCGGCTGCACCAAGCCGGCACCGTCAGCGTAGGAGGTGCGAGAAAATAGTGAACCAGTGTTACACTTCTTCTGTACCTTTCGAAACGAATGGCAGGATTCAGAGACCGTCATTGCTACACCGCTGAAACGAATGGCAAGGTGCAGCACCTCGTGAACTGGTTCACGTGGTGCAGGCGAATCGAACGGACCAACTGTTAGGTTGCGGAGCGAGATGATGAGACAGACGAGGCGAGGCAGCGTTAAACAAATGATAGAATACAGCGCTACAAGTAGGTATTGAGCTCTGACGAGCAAAATCACCACAGTCCAACGCGGAAGCTTCGCGATTGCTCAACATTTAGCGATTGCGATGCATAAATGCGCCTTTGCCTGGTTCTTTCTCAAGCTTTTGGTGCTCGACGTCATAAGGTGAATAAGAAGCTAAGGGTGAAATAGTGGTGAGATGAGGGTGGGAATCGGAGATGCTGGAATGATGACGTCGACGCAGGAAACGTATAGCGGAGAGGATTTAGATGAAATAATGAGTGCATGTGCACCTCTACACCAGCATCAAAGTTTAACGTGCATGCTCTCGCAAAAAACAAAAACAAAAAACGTTGATATAGGCCGAGCGATTAGACGTGCAGAGACAGGAAAAAAAAAAAAACGTGGTTTGCTGCTCAATATAAGATAAAGAGGCGAAAAGGGTTAGGGAAGAAGTTAAGAGATCTGCGAATAGAACTTGCACTTTCGAGAAATCATAAATCACACCGAAATGCAATGCTTATCACCCACTGTAATGTGACATCTGCACGATACCTAAGGAGTGTCTACCTATCACTTTATTGGCGTTCTAGCTATCACCGCTAACACAAACATTATGTCCAGCTATCAACACAAACACAATCATTCATGTACGCTTGTGTTCGTGGTGCGAATTGTATGTATCACTTCCCCTTTTAAGCTCTCGACCATCTGCTTGTCGGTATTCCTGTAAACAGCTGTATGTAAACACGAAGAAGAAAGAAATTAGAGAAGGGCACAAAAAAAATAAAGGATAGCAACTTTTTTAAAAGTTGGTTTCTCTGCAATTAACATTATTATGAGGAAAAACCAACTTCGACGACTCCTCAGAAACAGCTGGTTTAGTGACCCATTAGTATTCAGGTGCATGTCCTCATGCAGCGCTAAGCGTCGTGAAACGATCTGATAGATAGATAGATAGATAGATAGATAGATAGATAGATAGATAGATAGATAGATAGATAGATAGATAGATAGATTTAGTGGCGGGAACATAGCCATATAGCCCTCCATTAGGGCTCCTTGTTTTCGGATCAGCTCAAAGGAATCCGATTAACACCCACCGGTGAAATTTTCGACAAGTCGAATTTATTCGACCAACCCGGTGAAAATGCTCTCTTAGAGCATTTTCAACCTTCAAAGAGCATCCTCAAACAAAGATTCATTAATTGAATGAAGCGAACATTAACTTGAGTCGCACCTTCAGTAGGAAGCATTTTTCTTGTTTTGCTGAGATGCTTTTCATGCTCTTTTTTTCCTTCTTACTGGTGATAACTCATTGTCGTTTGATTAAAAAATTGTTGGAATAAGGCCACTTGCCTTTTTGTTTTGTTCTTGAAAGCACATGTGCAAAAAAAAAAGCCATTTATTGCTTCTTTTCGTTAATTTTCTGTTTTTATGCACTTATAATGTACCTCGCTGCCAAGATATTGTACAAGATCGCATTATAAATAAATAAATAAATAAATAAATAAATAAATACAAATAGATAAGTGGCAGTAACCTCGTAAAGGATACTTGAGTCCATAAAACAAACGTATGGTATGGTTCGAAAAAAACTTTATTTAGGTCCATCGGGGCATGAACTAGCACGTAGCGGGCCGCTCCCCACACTAACAAACGCAAGTGTTTAGTTATATACAAGTATTTACACTTGTGTGCATATGCGTTGGTGAGGTCAGACCTTCGAGACTATTAAAATACATTTATTGCGTTTGCATGTTTTCGTGTTAAGATATAACTTCATTTGAGATTCCGCATTACTGGGAATTGCGTATTAATAGGTGTTTTATTTTTCGTCAAGAAGGTGAGAAAGGACAAGCAGCTCGCTGAGCTCTTGCACACTAAAAGTACAATATTGGGAGTTCACAGTAGTGCAGTGAAGTGTTGCACCAGTGCAGCGCGGCCTAGTAGGATAAGTGAAGAGCAAGTGAAAAAAATAAAAGGAAATAAAAACAGAATTAGCAGCATTACAGCGAAATTTTATTGAAAATAAATTTAATGAGATCACATTGGACAACTTCTAATGCAAAATTAAACACCACATTTTGCTGAATTGTGTATCTTCGAGAAACTATCTGTGATAAATTCCAAATTTCTTTCCAAAAAGTAAACTAGGAAAAAAAACCTCCCAAATTTCAAGAAAGATGATATTCGAAAACACGGAGCCCTACCTCTCAGCAGCTTGGCTTATCCTTTCTTTTTTGTATCCATACGCAGTCATATTCACTTACAGATTTCTTCGTCAGATACGCATAAAAGGTCATTTATTTATTTATTTATTTACTCAAATCACCTCACAGACTCCTACATCGAAGTATTGTGTGAGGGGGGGGGGGTACCTAAGTAGGAGTAACAATAACTGGAGCATGTGAACTTTATACAATGCTTATTGACGTAGTACAGAACACTGAAAAAAAAAAGAAAACCGCATTTCGAAGGCTGGAGATGGCCCCAACATCAAATATTTGTCGGACAGCACAACTGTCTCTGAAAATGAGTAGGGTGAGGGATGAATTTAGAGAGGGTATACCATTGCTGAATAAAGAAGTGGTCTCTGCGGGGAGCATGACATTGGAAATCAGAAACACCTGTATTTGCCAGTTATTTAGTTTAATCAAGAAAGCGAACTAGTGCCCTTATTACTCTATAACGCTTATCTTCAAATGCAAGTTCAAATTTATGCAGTCTCACAGCCTTATGACCTCTTCGTAAATCATTTCGCCGTGGCGTAAAATCTCACAATATTATTATTATTATTATTATTATTATTATTATTATTATTATTATTATTATTATTATTAAATCAAATTTTCAAGTCTGGAAATAGTCCACCGAAACGCGTTTTTGTGAGACCTCCCCGACGAGTTGGCTGGCGATGTCGGACGCTTTGGCGTCAATGTAATGATTGCGAAAGTGGGAGTTTCTACAGCGGCACATTGGCTTCAGTTGTGGCGTCTGTAACCGCCTGTGGTTCGAGAACACATTGCGAATCGCACAACCGCTCATTACATTCCTCCATCGCCGTGATCATGCGGGACGCATGCGAGACGCACGTGAAATAAACACTGTGGTAAACCCGAGCGAATGGGGGGGGGGGGGTTAATCTCATTACGAAGCGCGAACATGTAACCAGTAATTATGAAACGCTTCAGTTCCACGTCGGGTTGAACCCACTGCTAAACACCGGGGCGACACGTTTCAGCTTTCGCTGGTTAACAATTTGTACGGAGAGCTTGGGTGGCATTTTTTTTTGTTGCTTGAAGTGTGATATTCGTTGACTCACTCGCCAACAGTAAAGAATTTAGGTACATAGCATCTTAAGTCAACAGGTATCTCGAAAGCACGTACATTTTGTATATTCATATTTTTGGGCAAGTTCGTTGTACGTACTTAATTAAGGGAACACTAAACTGCAACTCTGAATGAGTTTACATTGTACTGAGAGGAAATCTAATATTGTACTACAAAAAAATCAAGGTCAAAGTTTCATTTTTAAGCTTGGGTCCGAAATCTATGCACACGACGATACTGATTCCAAACGGTAGTTCTCGCATTTCAGGAAAATTCGGGAAAATTCGCCCAATGAAATTCACTGAGACCTGGTGCTCTCAGACAATAATGTACTTCATTTTTCAACCATTAGGAACAACTAAAGACCCAGTAGACGCTGACAAAATCTATGCTACAATGATGCTACAGTGATGTTTATCTCACTCTTTCAAAGCGCGACGCTTAATGTTGAGTTCCGTGCAACTCACATCAGGAAGGTGTGTTATGTTGGGTAGAAGCAAATAAGAAATAGAAGGAGAAATGAGCGTAGCTTCCACTCGAGGCGCGATGCGAAAGAGACAGTGGAGGTTATGGGCACTTGTGTAGCGCTGACTTTTGCTGTTTCGCCAAGTCTTGAAAATTTTCTCTTTCTTCTAATATTTTTTCTTAGTTTTTCTGTCTTTTTTTCTGTTTATTTGACTTTACTTATCTTTCTCTCCATTTCTCACTTGATTCCTACTCCTTCCTATCCTTCTCTCTCTATCTCTCTCCCTCTATTTGCGTACATCTATCTCTTCCCAATGTTTTTCTATGCAATGCTTTACTCTTTCCCCTCATCCTTTCTCTCCTCTACGGCATGCATTCTGTCCTCGCGATGATCACTTCCCCTTGTCACCCCCTTGCTACACGATACTATAAGGTTATGCTATGCACAGACTACGCTATGCAAGGCTACGCTATGGTCTGCCAGCAGTGCTCATGGACAGCCGATGTGCCCCGCCGCGGTGGTCTAGTGGCTAAGGTACTCGGCTGCTGACCCGCAGGCCGCGGGTTCAAATCCGGCTGCGGCGGCTGCATTTCCGATGGAGGCGGAAATGTTTTGTAGGCCCGTGTGCTCAGATTTGGGTGCACGTTAAAGAACCCCAGGTGGTCTAAATTTCCGGAGCCCTCCACTACGGCGTCTCTCATAATCATATGGTGGTTTTGGGACGTTAAACCCCACATATCAATCAATCAAGCCGATTGGTTAGGACGCTCACTTTCGGATAGAGGGTCTGCAGCCTCGAATGCCATAAGAGTTTTCTTTCCGCCAAGAATTTCTCTTTCTCTCTATCTTTACTCCTCTTTTTCTCTCTTTGTACTCGTAAGTGTCATTACAGGCCACGCTGAGAAATAGGCGCACGACTTCCGGAAGCGAAGCAGAAGAGGATGAAGATGAAGATGTAGAGTGTGCGTGCCGCTTTATGTTGATGATCACTTCCTATTCCGACAAGCAAATTACGATGAGCCAAAACAAATTCGTAGTTTAAAAAATGAAGGAAAAAAAGCACTGGTAGTCGCATCTTGCCGATTATGGCAGAGCAAAGTTCAACGAAGAGAAACAAATGACGACTTGTGGACTCCCAGAACACAGCCTGATGTGCACGCACACTTGCACTTTCGCCTCGAATCCCAGGTCGCGTGGATGTCCGCATAACTGAGCTTGCTAACTAAACTCTTGGTTCCCCACGATCTGCCTTATACTTCTTTTTTTCTCTCACTCTCTTCTCTTCCTTGCATTCTTTATTTCTCCTTGCTTCACCAAAGTTGGCGTGCGCGCTCTTCACCGGTAGCGGGCCATCGCACGCTATCTACCGACGTCGCGCTCGATTCCGCGCTGCGCAGCTTTGCTTTCCCGCCGAGATGCAGGAGTAGGGCCCCTCCAGGGAAGTCTCCGTTTCGGCAAAAAAAAAAAAGCAAGACAACGACGCCTCGCGGCCGCAACGAGAGTCGTCTCGGTGCTGCCTGTCGCGGGCGGCCGAGCTCGCGGCCAAAAGGGTTGCCCGGCACCCCACCCGCGCGCCATGTTTTATTCATGCGCCCTGGGAACACCGCTGGCTTCGGGAACCGACGCGCCCGGCGAGCCTAAAAACAACCGTGCCACGAAAGAAGAGAGGGTCGCCTCCCCCCCCCCCCCTTTTTATTGCTGCTCGGCCTGCGGCTGCTTTTTTACGAATGGCCGGCCGATTCGGCGCCTCCGGCTTTAACGGCGGCTCCTTCGCTTTCCTGTCTGTGCCCGAACGAATCCACCCCCGACCGGCCTGCAGGACGGGAGAGGTGTGCCTAATCAGATCAAGGCTGGCTAGCTCTCCCTCCGGCCGCGGCACCTGCCGCCGACTCTCGCGATCTGGACGCAAGTTGCAGTCGACTGGGCACGCGGGACACGGCTCTCGCTCTGTCTCGATCTACAAGCCGGAGAGGAGAAAGATGCAATGCCGCCTCCCGGCACCTGCACATTAAGTTGTTCGAGATCTCAGAGAAGAAACCAGTACAGTAACAGAAAACGCGACGCATAGAATATGGCCTGAGCGTTTCGCGATCAGCGGATAGTGCTTAGTTGTTGTAGACCATCACAGTTCAAGAACTGGCGCAGTGCCATTATTTTTTCCGGGGGGGGGGGGGGGGGGGTTGTAGAGGTTCTAAAACAACATTTTTGTGCGTGCTCGTTCGTCTAAGTGTGTACATGGAGGTGACGGAATAAGACCTGGATGGACACCAGTAAGTGTAGAGGAAGAGGAAGGCGAACGTTGGGAGAAGGGCTATACGTAAAAGCGCCAAAGCCCGGGGGCACAGCTCAATGTAAACAGTTCGACGTCTCGCTCCACGCGCGTCTTTCACAATATGCATATGCAAAGTTGGAAATTAGGAGAGGTCGCCTATTTTCTCCCCTTCTTTACTGTATGGCATCTTTTCTCAACGCCCAAACTGAGCTGCGCTAAATCAATGTCATTCTATCCTGCGCCAACTTGCCCAGTCGATCAGCAGCACTTGAATCATCCCCTTCTGCAACCTTCTCACCGCGGCAACACCAATGTTTAGGAATTGTTTTTAGACTTTTCGTCTTCTATAACTCAGATACATACACAAGTTTTCCAGTATGGGTGACTTGTTTGATCATTTAAATCTTAGCTAAGACGGGGAAATGGCGTGAGTGGTGCTTGTTTCCATGGATATCGCCGAGTAAAACAGTGCGTTGCTTATCACGTGCTTCCAAAAGTAAGAGTCGGATCTCTGACTGTGAAACCATCATGGCGTCACAACGGATGAAAGCGAATATTTAGTAACCAC
>WOVY01014006.1:0-43816 GCA_013436015.1 Rhipicephalus annulatus
GTGCATGTCCTCATGCAGCGCTAAGCGTCGTGAAACGATCTGATAGATAGATAGATAGATAGATAAGATAGATAGATAGAATAGATAGATAGATAGATAGATAGATAGATAGATTTAGTGGCGGGAACATAGCCATATAGCCCTCCATTAGGGCTCCTTGTTTCGGATCAGCTCAAAGGAATCCGATTAACACCCACCGGTGAAATTTCGACAAGTCGAATTTATTCGACCAACCCGGTGAAAATGCTCTCTTAGAGCATTTTCAACCTTCAAAGAGCATCCTCAAACAAAGATTCATTAATTGAATGAAGCGAACATTAACTTGAGTCGCACCTTCAGTAGGAAGCATTTTCTTGTTTTGCTGAGATGCTTTTCATGCTCTTTTTTTCCTTCTTACTGGTGATAACTCATTGTCGTTTGATTAAAAAATTGTTGGAATAAGGCCACTTGCCTTTTGTTTTGTTCTTGAAAGCACATGTGCAAAAAAAAAAAGCCATTTATTGCTTCTTTTCGTAATTTTCTGTTTTTATGCACTTATAATGTACCTCGCTGCCAAGATATTGTACAAGATCGCATTATAAATAAATAAATAAATAAATAAATAAATAAATACAAATAGATAAGTGGCAGTAACCTCGTAAAGGATACTTGAGTCCATAAAACAAACGTATGTATGGTTCGAAAAAAAACTTTATTTAGGTCCATCGGGGCATGAACTAGCACGTAGCGGGCCGCTCCCCACACTAACAAACGCAAGTGTTTAGTTATATACAAGTATTTACACTTGTGTGCATATGCGTTGGTGAGGTCAGACCTTCGAGACTATTAAAATACATTTATTGCGTTTGCATGTTTTCGTGTTAAGATATAACTTCATTTGAGATTCCGCATTACTGGAATTGCGTATTAATAGGTGTTTTATTTTTTCGTCAAGAAGGTGAGAAAGGACAAGCAGCTCGCTGAGCTCTTGCACACTAAAAGTACAATATTGGGAGTTCACAGTAGTGCAGTGAAGTGTTGCACCAGTGCAGCGCGGCCTAGTAGGATAAGTGAAGAGCAAGTGAAAAAAATAAAAGGAAATAAAAACAGAATTAGCAGCATTACAGCGAAATTTTATTGAAAATAAATTTAATGAGATCACATTGGACAACTTCTAATGCAAAATTAAACACCACATTTTGCTGAATTGTGTATCTTCGAGAAACTATCTGTGATAAATTCCAAATTTCTTTCCAAAAAGTAAACTAGGAAAAAAACCTCCCAATTTCAAGAAAGATGATATTCGAAAACACGGAGCCCTACCTCTCAGCAGCTTGGCTTATCCTTTCTTTTTGTATCCATACGCAGTCATATTCACTTACAGATTTCTTCGTCAGATACGCATAAAAGGTCATTATTTATTTATTTATTACTCAAATCACCTCACAGACTCCTACATCGAAGTATTGTGTGAGGGGGGGGGTACCTAAGTAGGAGTAACAATAACTGGAGCATGTGAACTTTATACAATGCTTATTGACGTAGTACAGAACACTGAAAAAAAAAGAAAAACCGCATTTCGAAGGCTGGAGATGGCCCCAACATCAAATATTTGTCGGACAGCACAACTGTCTCTGAAATGAGTAGGGTGAGGGATGAATTTAGAGAGGGTATACCATTGCTGAATAAAGAAGTGGTCTCTGCGGGGAGCATGACATTGGAAATCAGAAACACCTGTATTTGCCAGTTATTTAGTTTAATCAAGAAAGCGAACTAGTGCCCTTATTACTCTATAACGCTTATCTTCAAATGCAAGTTCAAATTTATGCAGTCTCACAGCCTTATGACCTCTTCGTAAATCATTTCGCCGTGGCGTAAAATCTCACAATTATTATTATTATTATTATTATTATTATTATTATTATTATTATTAAATCAAATTTTCAAGTCTAGAAATAGTCCACCGAAACGCGTTTTTGTGAGACCTCCCCGACGAGTTGGCTGGCGATGTCGGACGCTTTGGCGTCAATGTAATGATTGCGAAAGTGGGAGTTTCTACAGCGGCACATTGGCTTCAGTTGTGGCGTCTGTAACCGCCTGTGGTTCGAGAACACATTGCGAATCGCACAACCGCTCATTACATTCCTCCATCGCCGTGATCATGCGGGACGCATGCGAGACGCACGTGAAATAAAACACTGTGGTAAACCCGAGCGAATGGGGGGGGGGGGGTTAATCTCATTACGAAGCGCGAACATGTAACCAGTAATTATGAAACGCTTCAGTTCCACGTCGGGTTGAACCCACTGCTAAACACCGGGGCGACACGTTTCAGCTTTCGCTGGTTAACAATTTGTACGGAGAGCTTGGGTGGCATTTTTTTTTGTTGCTTGAAGTGTGATATTCGTTGACTCACTCGCCAACAGTAAAGAATTTAGGTACATAGCATCTTAAGTCAACAGGTATCTCGAAAGCACGTACATTTTGTATATTCATATTTTTGGGCAAGTTCGTTGTACGTACTTAATTAAGGGAACACTAAACTGCAACTCTGAATGAGTTTACATTGTACTGAGAGGAAATCTAATATTGTACTACAAAAAAATCAAGGTCAAAGTTTCATTTTTAAGCTTGGGTCCGAAATCTATGCACACGACGATACTGATTCCAAACGGTAGTTCTCGCATTTCAGGAAAATTCGGGAAAATTCGCCCAATGAAATTCACTGAGACCTGGTGCTCTCAGACAATAATGTACTTCATTTTTCAACCATTAGGAACAACTAAAGACCCAGTAGACGCTGACAAAATCTATGCTACAATGATGCTACAGTGATGTTTATCTCACTCTTTCAAAGCGCGACGCTTAATGTTGAGTTCCGTGCAACTCACATCAGGAAGGTGTGTTATGTTGGGTAGAAGCAAATAAGAAATAGAAGGAGAAATGAGCGTAGCTTCCACTCGAGGCGCGATGCGAAAGAGACAGTGGAGGTTATGGGCACTTGTGTAGCGCTGACTTTTGCTGTTTCGCCAAGTCTTGAAAATTTTCTCTTTCTTCTAATATTTTTTCTTAGTTTTTCTGTCTTTTTTTCTGTTTATTTGACTTTACTTATCTTTCTCTCCATTTCTCACTTGATTCCTACTCCTTCCTATCCTTCTCTCTCTATCTCTCTCCCTCTATTTGCGTACATCTATCTCTTCCCAATGTTTTCTATGCAATGCTTTACTCTTTCCCCTCATCCTTTCTCTCCTCTACGGCATCGCATCTGTCCTCGCGATGATCACTTCCCCTTGTCACCCCCTTGCTACACGATACTATAAGGTTATGCTATGCAAGACTACGCTATGCAAGGCTACGCTATGGTCTGCCAGCAGTGCTCATGGACAGCCGATGTGCCCCGCCGCGGTGGTCTAGTGGCTAAGGTACTCGGCTGCTGACCCGCAGGCCGCGGGTTCAAATCCCGGCTGCGGCGGCTGCATTTCCGATGGAGGCGGAAATGTTGTAGGCCCGTGTGCTCAGATTTGGGTGCACGTTAAAGAACCCCAGGTGGTCTAAATTTCCGGAGCCCTCCACTACGGCGTCTCTCATAATCATATGGTGGTTTTGGGACGTTAAACCCCACATATCAATCAATCAAGCCGATTGGTTAGGACGCTCACTTTCGGATAGAGGGTCTGCAGCCTCGAATGCCATAAGAGTTTTCTTTCCGCCAAGAATTTCTCTTTCTCTCTATCTTTACTCCTCTTTTTCTCTCTTTGTACTCGTAAGTGTCATTACAGGCCACGCTGAGAAATAGGCGCACGACTTCCGGAAGCGAAGCAGAAGAGGATGAAGATGAAGATGTAGAGTGTGCGTGCCGCTTTATGTTGATGATCACTTCCTATTCCGACAAGCAAATTACGATGAGCCAAAACAAATTCGTAGTTTAAAAAATGAAGGAAAAAAAAGCACTGGTAGTCGCATCTTGCCGATTATGGCAGAGCAAGTTCAACGAAGAGAAACAAATGACGACTTGTGGACTCCCAGAACACAGCCTGATGTGCACGCACACTTGCACTTTCGCCTCGAATCCCAGGTCGCGTGGATGTCCGCATAACTGAGCTTGCTAACTAAACTCTTGGTTCCCCACGATCTGGCTTATATTTCTTTTTTTTCTCTCTCTCTCTTCTCTTCTTTGCATTCTTTATTTCTCCTTGCTTCACCAAAGTTGGCGTGCGTGCTCTTCACCGGTAGCGGGCCATCGCACGCTATCTACCGACGTCGCGCTCGATTCCGCGCTGCGCAGCTTTGCTTTCCCGCCGAGATGCAGGAGTAGTGCCCCCTCCAGGGAAGTCTCGGTTTCGGCAAAAAAAAAAAAGCAAGACAACGACGCCTCGCGGCCGCAACCGAGAGTAGTCTCGGTGCTGCCTGTCGCGGGCGGCCGAGCTCGCGGCCAAAAGGGTTGCCCGGCAGCGCCACCCCACCCGCGCGCCATGTTTTATTCATGCGCCCTGGGAACACGCGCTGGCTTCGGGAAACCGACGCGCCCGGCGAGCCTAAAAACAACCCGTGCCACGAAGAAGAGAGGGTCGCCTCCCCCCCCCCCCCCCCTTTTATTGCTGCTCGGCCTGCGGCTGCTTTTTACGAATGGCCGGCCGATTCGGCGCCTCCGGCTTTAACGGCGGCTCCTTCGCTTTCCTGTCTGTGCCCGAACGAATCCACCCCCGACCGGCCTGCAGGACGGGAGAGGTGTGCCTAATCAGATCAAGGCTGGCTAGCTCTCCCTCCGGCCGCGGCACCTGCCGCCGACTCTCGCGATCTGGACGCAAGTTGCAGCGACTGGGCACGCGGGACACGGCTCTCGCTCTGTCTCGATCTACAAGCCGGAGAGGAGAAAGATGCAATGCCGCCTCCCGGCACCTGCACATTAAGTTGTTCGAGATCTCAGTGAAGAAACACAGTACAGTAACAGAACGCGACGCATAGAATATGGCCTGAGCGTTTCACGATCAGCGGATAGTGCTTAGTTGTTGTAGACCATCACAGTTCAAGAACTGGCGCAGTGCCATTATTCTTTTCCGGAGGTGGGGGGGGGGGGGTGTAGAGGTTCTAAACAACATTTTTGTGCGTGCTCGTTCGTCTAAGTGTGTACATGGAGGTGACGGAACAAGACCTGGATGGACACCAAGTAAGTGTAGAGGAAGAGGAATGCGACGTTGGGAGAATGGCTATACGTAAAAGCGCCAAGCCCGGGGCACAGCTCAATGTAAACAGTTCGACGTCTCGCTCCACGCGCGTCTTTCACAATATGCATATGCAAAGTTGGAAATTAGGAGAGGTTGCCTATTTTCTCCCCTTCTTTACTGTATGGCATCTTTTCTCAACGCCCAAACTGAGCTGCGCTAAATCAATATCATTCTATCCTGCGCCAACTTGCCCAGTCGATCAGCAGCACTTGAATCATCCCCTTCTGCAACCTCCTCACCGCGGCAACACCAATGTTTAGGAATTGTTTTAGACTTTTCGTCTTCTATAACTCAGATACATACACAAGTTTTCCAGTATGGGTGACTTGTTTGATCATTTAAATCTTAGCTAAGACGGGGAAATGGCGTGAGTGGTGCTTGTTTCCAGTTGGATATCGCCGAGTAAAACAGTGCGTTGCTTATCACGTGCTTCCAAAAGTAAGAGTCGATCTCTGACTGTGAAACCATGATGGCACCACAACAATGAAAGCGAATATTTAGTAACCACTTCGATCACCACAGATGTCACATTTGCTTTAAGCTTATTACAAAATCCTCGATGAACCATTTTAATGTTGAAAACACTGCACCAATGGGTCATTTATGCGCTTAGCAAAAAAAAAAGTGCCGGATGCTTCCTAACAATGGTTCCGGAGCTTGTACTATCTACTTGGCCTTTTAAAACAGTGACGTCACTTTCTCTCCTTTTTTTTTTTAAACAGCAACACCACGGTGAGACAAATATCTGCGTCCTATACCACAGTCCAAACCTTGCCACGTACTAGTAGGCCCGGACGAATTGCGCAATGTGGTTGATTGCTTTTGTTTTTCTGTTCTTTTTTTTTCGCACACCGTTTTGCACTGACACGGCCCATTTCTTTTATCCGGGGCGATTTAATTTGCAGCATTCTCTGCGGCTTTGCAGCAGCCGAAGCGTGGTCCGAGATCCGTGATGAAACTCTCCCCGGACGACCGACCGATCGCAGCGGCTCCTGGCGTCATCGCTTCGGAGACCCAATCTATCCGGAGGCCCGCGTGCGTGCGGGGATATGACGAGTCGAGAGCGAGCCTTGTCAAGAGGAGGGCTGCCGCCACAGCCGCCGGAAGTGGCGCTGATTTATCGCGGCCTTTTACTCACGCCGCCGAAAAGGGGAACACGAAAAAGAAGTGCCTCGACAAGAGGAAAATAAAGGCGACCGGGGCGAAAGAAAAAAAAAACAAAGAGAGAACGACGTCCCGGAGTCTCAGGTGCGTTGGGAATAGAGATCAATTTTCGGCGGGTTCGAATCACTTAAAGATGCCAGAGGAATAGATGGGTTGCTTGCCATGCCGGGGCCTTAACGCGCGCGCGCGCCGGCAAATTTGTCTCCGCTCCCGCCGGTACTGCTTTCCATTTCTCGCCGCATGCACCTAGACACGCAAGCGGAATTTTTCCTTTCGTTCCCCGCGTTTTCGGCTTCGCTTGCCTGTATCATTGTTGAAAGTCGCGACGCGGTCTCATTTCCGAGTCGGGCCAACGCTGCCTGCCTGTCGGGTGTGCGTTGGCGGTCGGCTGAGCTTGGGGCGAGTGAAAAGGGGGAAGGGGGAGATGCTAGAAGGGCGGTGGCATAACGCTGCAAGCAGAGGACCCTGGCTGCTCCTGGGCTGCTCTCGGGGGGCCATTTGTAAAGTGTCCCCTCGACGCTCTTTGTTTCTTCTCGCCTTTCCTTTATTTTAGTGGGGGGTCGATTTCTTCGTAATATTGTTTTTTTTCTCTCCTTCTTGTCAATCCTGCGCGCGCTATCTCGTCCGCGGGGCCCCGACCTCGGGCCATGATGGGAGCTGCTCAAAATTTATGCCTTTCTACGGAAACACCACGTAGTGGGTAAAGAGAGGGTGGGGGGCAGCGTCTCTGTGTGCGGAGCGCTGTTAGCGGCTTCGTAGTACCGCTTGCCTCTCCCATCCCCGCGGGCCACTTTGCTTCGTTCTGTTCTGCTCGACCAAGCGTGTGCGTAAGCATGCGTCCTCTCACTGTTGCCAGCGCAGCTCCTACGACATAGCCCGATAAGGAATAGTACCGCGCTCGTGCGAAGAGGCGGAAGAAGATGTAGGACAGCTTTTCCTACCTTCAACATTGAAAAGAAAAAAAAAAGAAATTGGCCAGCTCAGTTTCGCGGACACCGAGGAAACAGAATCTAGTGGTGTTGTCTTCGTTAGGCTAAGACACTTTTACGTTTTCCAAGTTTTTCAGGTATGTTCTGTCGCTGCCCTTTGTTAAATACCATTTGTTAAGGTTTGTAATACTACAGTTCTTAGACGAACAAAAAAGAATGTTATAGACAGATACTGCAATCAGACAAACAATTTTCGTTCATTGTTTATTATTAACACATGCTCCAGGAGACAACATTCCCGTCTTTTCGGTGTTACTGGTGTTCTCGTACCCAGCAGTATAGGTTTCACAACAGTTGCGTTTAAGTCCGTCTTGGTGGATCAATGGCTAGGGTGCTTATCCGAAGGGCGCGGCGGTTTCATTTCGATTGAGGCGAAATGGTAGAAGCCCGTGTGCTCTACGATGTCAGCGCACGTCAAAGAACACCAGATGATCTAAATTTCCAGAGCCTTCCACTACGGCGTCTTTCATAATCATAACACGGCTTTGAGACGAGAAACTACACATACTAACAGTATTGTGTTTAAACAGCGAGCGAGTGCCCGACTCGATGAACTATTCTGTAAAGCGGGGACGTTTCTTGTGTGCGAACGCTTATGGCGTGTGAACGTTGTTATGGAGTGGAAAATTATATGGTACAATCGGAATTAGAGATAAGAATGTTCATTCGTGGTGAAGCTCTGTGTCGGTTTGTTCTTAATTGACAACCTCGCGATGCAAATTGTTATGTAGCAGTAGAGAAGCAGCGAGAACCAACTAGCTGTGTCCCAACCTTTGTCTAAAATACATTTAACAAAAACAAAACAAAAAAGCTTGTTGTAACAGAGCCGCGTTGGACATTCTGCAATATGGCACTACACGTCTAAAGCTATATACAGGCATCGCAGTTAGTCAGTCAGTGAACAAACCTTATTCGGGTCCTAAGAAACTGCAGAGTCGTTGTTGCGGGCCGTGCCCATGATGGCACCGAAACACCATGATCATACACTCGTTCGCGGGCCCTCTGAACAGCCCTTAGTTGTTCATGGAGATCGCCGCTTTTGAAGTCTTCCTCTTAGTTTTCTTGTTTATCAAGATAATATCGCAGATGTGTTTTTATGCAGTTGTACCCTCGATTACAACAACTCTAAGTATGCGCTGCGTTGTGAATGTGATATAAGAGATTACGCAATTCATACGTATACTCCAGTGTGTTCTTGCACATCAGCCACGTCGTCCGGCCTCAATATTTCTCGGTGGATTTAAGCGAAAGCAATGATTTTTTTTCTGGCATCACCGGTATATCAGAAAAATTAATATTGTAACGGACATTATCTTCTACGTCGTTTCAGTTCTATAAAAAAAAAGCAGGTGCCATATCCTTTAAGAAGAAAATATATCTTCATCGTATCAGAAATTTACGTTTTAACAGCGCCAAAAGCATTCACTGTATGAGAAAACTACGCTTTAACAGTTCCGAAATCCTTGCTTTTTACCGCACCAAGAGACATGGAAAACAAAAAAAAAACACTAAAAAACAAGATGTGGGCCGCGACGTCAACCTGAAGTTCCAGCACCCGTCGCTGTGACGTCATGAACTTTGGTGGCGTGTATACTTGATGTGCGTATATAGTTCATAATCGGTGAAATAGAAGTACACTGTCCTTTGACGGGGCCAGAGGCTTGAAATTACATTGAGACGATGAGGCTAAAACACACACACACACACACACACACACACACACGCGCGCGCGCACACGCACACACACACACACACACGCACACGCACACACACACACACACACACACACGCACGCACACACACACACACGCACACACACAGTTTGACATCCGTGACGTCATTTAAGAAAGTTTCGGCGCGTAATTTGCAAAAGAAGCTTATTTCTTAATGTTGTTTCCTACTCATAAACTGGTGAGGTTAATGACAGTAGATTTTTCCGAGTGTATACTTAATCAGTCTAAACCACTTCATTGTTTCGCTTCCGTCGACCACGCGACGAAGGTTGTGTCCGACGTTACCGTGGAGGAACTCCCCGAACAATGGCAAGCGAGAGACTCCTGCGCAAAATCCTATACTCGCTTATTATGTCGCGTGACGCGAAAGCGGTGCGACAGTTATGAACGGGGATGTAACGAGCTGAGTTAACACCTCCTTGCGCATCCATTACGGTTTCTAGCGACCCAAAGCAACACGGACCACCAAAACACGCGGTGGCCCGAATCAATTAGCCTTTGAACAAAGGAATTATGCACAGCACCCCATGTCATCAACTGTACACCTCTTGTCGCTATATAGCTTGGCCCAGGTTTCGTTTAGAAAGGTGAAGGAAAGAGAAAACATGTGCAACTGTTCACAGTCAGTGGTGTTAAAGTAGCATTTTTCACATGCGTATACCAGGATACTGCCCTATACAGCGTGCCACTATACAGCACGCCGGCCGGCGGACATGCTGGGGGAGGAGATCGTCCTATCGTTGCGTTGGGCGGCAGCGAACTCGCCCTCGTTCATCCCTCGCCCAGCGTGCGGCACTGTTAACGGTCCTCGGTCTCGTTTAAAGAATCATTTGTATGCCGCGGAGAGGCCACTTTTTATGGTTCTAATAGGAGGGCACCCCGCGAACAATGCTCTTGCGCCCGAGGACACAGATTTCCTCGCCTCGAATGCTCGAATGCGCCGCCGACACAGGAGGGTTTCATTGGGCACTAACGTTAAGCGTCGTTTTTTGCAGCCGTCTCGTCGCGCTGTACTTGGGCTTTGAAGCAGCAGCTATACGCCGTGCGAGAAAGGCAGTGGAAGTTGGGGCGTAACATCACCAGGGCTTTCTTTCTTGTTGCCCGTCTCGATGGCAGCGCCCTAAAAAAAGCGCGACAGGTGCTCCGAATGCCTAGGAACCGGGAACGGTGGATCGAGATGGCTCTTCGACCTCGGCTAAGCTTGTTTGAAAAGCCACGGCTGTGTTTCCCTCACTCTCTTTTTTCCCTCCCCATCACCTTTTTTTTCAAATTTTTCGCAATTTTTTTTCTTCTAGCCCCCTATCGTTTCAGCAACTCTGCTTCTTAACGAGCTGCCGATCAAAATTTAATTTAGTTTTTTTTTCGCGTTCGTCGTTATCCCACCGTTGTTCTTTTTCTGCGATCCGTATAATATTCCCATCGCTAAACTCGGTAATTCAATTCATCGGCGTGCGCTCCAGAGAGGACCCGACATATGTCAGCGTCGAGTACTCAGGGCACACTCTTGATTGCCGACATAGAAAACGCATTTTAAGTGGCTGTTTTAAAGCGCATCTTGTGCACAGGTCTTGCGCGAACGGTTCAGAGGTGTCATTTACGGCAAACAAAGAGCATCGGCACTCCTGTCCCCCTCGTGGATAAGGCGGTACGCTTCCGCGTGAAATGTATCCACATGAATTTAAAAATCAATATGCAAAAAAATCACAGGGTCTCTTATGCAAGCACCTTAAGACGACTCCAAAGCAGAAGTCTTTTCTTCGTCTTCTTCTTTTTCGTGGATATATCGACTCCCCCGTGCCATCCTTCGAAAATGTTCGCACCGAACATGGTTTTTCACTGCTTCCAAGATCAGTGACATTGCAAACTTTTTGCACCTCGCATTGTTCGTGAGCCCCCGTGATTGGACCTCGCTTGACCAAGCCATGACGTAATGCGACGACGTCATCATGCGACGTCACAAATGTTGGCAATTTGTGTCGTCATCACGGGATGATGATTTTTTGCATCACTTGCGCGGATGCTGACGCCAACGGTTAATTTCCGTATTTTATGAGGTTTCTACTTCTTTCGAGTTTAAAACAGCTACATATTGTCATACAGTTGAATCTCGGCTCAACGAAGTGATCGAGGTGTTCAAATCATTTCGTTAAATCTTGTAGTTTGCGAAATCGGGGAAGAACTTTTTCGGCATTTCGAAATACAGTATTGTATCGTAGCGTCGCCCGAGAGTTTCCGCGGTGACATTTTTCTTGCCACTAATAGACGCCTTCGCGTTTAAAAAAGTCCATGAAAGCAGTCCGAACATGAATTCCTCCTCCCGTGCCCGGAAGATGCAGGCTAGGTCCCGTGTATCTACGACAAGCTGCGGACATTCAAATACGGGGATAATGAGTGCAGTTCATATGCGAGAAGGCAAAGAAAGAAAGTTTTAAGGAGATTATCAGTGCAAACCGTTACGTAGTAAATGTAACTAACGTGTTTCAGTGGGATTATTTGCAGGGGCAGAAAAAACCTGATCGCCCAGCGCCATTTCATATGTAAAAGAGCTACTAACTGCGGCTTCCAGCTTCGTCATCGTAATACGACTCTCATGGCTAGAGTAGCCTGATATTTTATTATTGCATTACAGCGCACGTCTGAAAAAAGTGTGAAAACAGGGAAGAAATCACTGCATTTCGCTCATTTATTTCCGAGAAAAACTTCGTTAAATCGAGTTTAGTGCCACCAAAGCTTTGTTAAATCGAGTCGATGACATTGAACCTTGCGAGTACCTGCCGGAGAATGGAAATTCATTCATATTGAAATATATGGTGTTTTAAAGACAGATCTCAAAAGATGACACTTGCAAGGAGTGCCTGAAGACTAGGAAGTCAAGGAACCCTTGATCCCGCCGTGATTTACGCTAGTGCCGGTGACTCAGTTTTTAAGGAGAAACGCCGATGCCATCAGCCGATCTATTCATTTCGCGACGACAGGAGGGCGACTCGTACAGCGCAGTCGAAACACAGAAGCACAGAGGCGCGGTTTCAATGGCAAAGACACGTGCACAAACACGCACAAAGATTGGAGGAATTCGGCGCTCAGACACATTACGAAAAGCGCGGGGAAGAGAAGCCCCATTCGGACGGGTGAAAAAAAGAGCGTCGGGTAGCAGCCCGAGAGCGATAAGCTTTTTTTGGGGCGTTTTGCCGAGATTTGCAGGACGACAAAAAAATAAAAAAAGAGGGCCCTATTTGGACCCATTAAATATGAAGATTGCCGCTATACTGCTGACGCTGCCGCATCGGAGGCGAAAGTGGGTGATGCTATGCGTATGGATTTCGGGGACCGAACGCGGGGCGCGGATTAGGCCTGTTGATTGATTATTGTTGATCAATTGGGCGCCCCGAGAAAGGATTGCGGAGCACGCTCGCGCCTCGAGGAGAGAAGGAGACTCGTGCAAACAACGCCTGCCGAGTGGTGAGACGAGAATTTTTCGTCGCACACGCGCATACGTGCACGCGCTTCAGGCGCAGTACGCTGCCACCGCCTTTGCATTTTATTCATCTCGATCGAGTAAAATAACGAGAATACAAAAAAATCAGGGGATGTGCGTTACAGATTCATGTCCCCATGCTCAAAGAGGACGGCGTCCTTATAGGCTTTGTTTATGCTTATGCGAGGAGAGGAAGAAAAAAATATCTGTAAGCGTTTGAATCAACCCTGCTTAAAAAATATTATTTTCCTCCGGGCCTTTCAATCAGTTATGCTCGGGAGAAAATTCCCGCTCGTTCGCTACCGGGATGGGCTGTCAGGACGAGGCGCTAAGAGGCAGCTCACGACCCTCAACGCACACAATGCCGCTTGTACGATGACGCGATAAGTTAGGTGCACCCGACGGGTCACCGTCATCATTCTTTTTCTCGGCCTAACAGTGTAACGAAGTGATTTTGATTTCTTGCCGGCAGTTTCCAGGCATTCTCGTAGACATAATGTACAACGCGCCTTTTTCTTGATGCAATTGCAAGTAGCGCTTTCACTCACACGAAAAACGTCGTGGCAGTGCGTGTAACATTAGGTTTTTGATATAGCTTGTGCATTGTTGCTGAAAGACAGAGAGAAAATAATGAAAGGAAAGAAAGGGGGAACTTATTGTGAACTTGTACAAAAACAAACAAACAAAAAAAACACCGTTATCTTTAGGGAAAAGTTACCCCGTTTTCCCGTTAAATAGCTTCAAGACCTCCAGTAATGCTTTAGGTAAAGTATGAAGAGATCTCTAGCACAGAATTTGTTCCAGGCATGCATCCAGAAACTGTGACTTCTTAGCAGTCCCTTGACCAGGTCCGGCGATCCACAATAGCCAGTGAGGCCCTGGACATGGGACTCCATTCTCCACAGTGGCTACGAAGACTTACTTTATTAGGCTGCTTCTTTCTATCTCTGTCCTTTGTCAGTTACGACTGGATTTGAGAGTGTGACATGGTGTGACGTACACGCACAACAACAAACAACACACAAGTTTTGTACGAGCACATAACATTGAAAACAGCAGAGATACTGAGATTATGAGAGACTAATTAGTGCAACACAGCCCGACGTAGCGTCCAATCCTTCTATTAGTGCCCGTGTTCATTTGCACTGCTTTAGACACCAACAAAAAGTAAGTTAAGCAGTTCTTTTTTCACCTGTCCGGATTTTTTGGGCGACATGAATTCAGAAAATACTAAGAATCACTCGTTTGTGTATGTTTATATATATAAAAGTGATTCGTGACGTTTCTTCAACTCGAGTGGTGGACCTGAAAAACCCCAACAAAGGTTTACACACACACACACACACACACACACACACACACACACACACACACACACACACACACACACACACACACACACACACACACACACCACACACACACACACACACACACACACACACACACACACACACACACACACACACACACACACACACACACACACACACACACACACACACACACAACACACACACACACACACAAACACACACGTACACACACACACACACACACGTACACACACACACGCATTCAGACATCGAGAGCAGCAGCGCCCACATAGGCACATCTAGGTGTGTCACTCAGTATTGCACCTATCATGAAGTCATTAACATGTAGCATAATATGTATACCACATGTTGTTTCTCTCCTGTTGGATAAGTATAAACAATTCCGATTGGTGACCTGTCACTAGAACATAATCGTAGGGATGTAAGCTTCCCCATTTCAAGCCGCAGGCGTTGAATATCGGCCTTGTGGTACGACCCCGTTATTGCATTCTATAAAGCAGAGCACGTCGGCACGAACTTGAAGACAATATTCACACACAATCTTCATTCCTCCTGTCTTCTTCAAGTACGTATATGCATATCCTACGGCAAACAGTCCGAGTAAGTTTACTTTAAATGTTATTGCCAATGTGGGAAGATGACCGTGGGAAGTAAACATTTGCTTTCAGCATGCTTTATTGTTTTTTTTCTGGTAAAACATATTTTCTTTTTTTTACGTTAACCTATCTCCACTTATTGCACAGTTTCTTCACCTACTGTCACTAATCGTCATTCCTTGCAGATGAGCCACTCTTTTTGCGAGGAAAAGCCGTTCCCCGAGCATGAGGTGAAGGGAACGACTTTGCGGTATAAGTTGCACTGACGAGGGAAAAAACCAGATAAGCAGGCACAAGCGTAACGACTTGCTTATCGAACCGACATGTTAGCACGAAGGTTGTATTATTGGCGTAGTAATGAACGAGGGAATTGAACACTCCATCATCCTTAGCTGACCGTAAGTGCGAAAGTGGCGAGAACAGGCGCAGCCACGCGTACACGAAACGCGACTCACTTTCTCGCTTTGCTCCATAGATGTCGCGCTAGTATCGACGGAAGAGGCGAACTGCGCTAAACAAAGAAGGCGCTGCGCGATGCGCCGCATGGCCCAACCGCGGTATAGTATTCGTGCCAGAACGATGCGGGTTTTCTCGTGGAGAATGTTTCCTCTTTCTTTGCGACTTGCGTGCGTCCCACCAGCTACGGAGCGAGTGCGGTGGCGCTTCGTCAAATTACGCGAGCGGCTGGACGGCAACGCGGGACCCGCGGCCAATCAATAAGGGAGCGATCGGAGACGCGCTCGGCTGCGGCGCCACTGACGTGCGGCTGGTGCGAGGCGGCGCATATTTCACGTCCGGGAGCGGAAGAGGAAAGGAAAGCGTTTGCGACGCTGGATGCTGGACGCGTGCGAAAGCGCGCATCTGCTCTCGCAGATGATGGGTGCTGCCGGTGAGCGCGTGTTGTGGCCGCCACTGATGTTGCTGCTACATCATCCTCTCCTCGACAGCGCAGGCACTGTGGCGTTAGCCAGCGTTTGCTGCGTGTGGGGACGCGGGTCTCATCCGGCTGCTGAGACAGCGCACGAGCGAATCGCTTTTTTTTTTCGCCAGGCGGTGTGCAGCTCTGATTCGTGACAGCTTGTCAAGAGAATGAGATGCGTCATTCGTTTTCCTATCGTTAATTAACATGCCAAGTTGGGACAGATTCTGCGGAGCTGCCTATAGTGGAATTTGGTAGTTCCAGTCGAGTTACAAGTGAGCGAGTGAGTAATTCACTCACTCACTCACTCACTCAATTTGCAAGTCATTATTTGACCCCAATATCTAATTCGTTTTTTTTTCTCATAATTATATCAATTTTTTGCTACAATGAGGAGTGTGGGCTTCTCGTATTCATATTTTTACCGTAACACATTTCTCCTCTGATGCTCAGTGTGGTCTTAAATTTAGTCTTTACTGCTTCAACTCTATATAGCGAATGTGCAGTTGAAGCAGTAAGTTCAATATATTACTTTGCCATTTGGTACTGACTCCATATTCGCCGTGACGAAACTACTGCCTATCAGCTTATTTCTTGTTTTCGTGCTCATCGACATACTTTCATTTCTTACGGGGTCCACCAATATATCCACAAATATGACAAAACATGTCTGGTCCCGCTATACCCAAAGCAAGGCACACAACCTACGCACTTTTGTCCTGTAAATGTTACTTTTTCTTTAGCATCACCGTTGTGTGAAAAAGCCAACTTTCGCACCTAAAAGAAGAGGCAAGGTGTTTGGATATTTCGCACATGACTTGGTCTGTCTTGATAACGCGATGAAACAAAAAGAACACTCTGAACATGATCATAATAAGAATCAGCATAGTAGTAGTACTAATAATCATCATCATCTATTTTTATCGAAGAGCTCATGGCTCTGCAAGCGATCTCGATTTAACCATTTATCGCGTTGATTGCAGATTATGTCTGCGAATCCCCAATTTCATCTCCCCCATTTAATAAGCTGCACTTGATTTCTCTTCGCACAATTTCAGCATGTCCAATACACCACTTGGTGTCCTCCCTGTGAATAAATCACAAGCTTAATATTTGCCACAAGCTGTCATGAAGCCACGGTGATTTCACTTCACGACTCTTATCAATAAATATTGAAATGGTGTATAAATGATACATTTTTGGAATACGTGCGAGTAGACGCGAGTATAAACGTGAATCCACGTAAGGCTGATAGTAATGATGGAGCTGGGTAGATAGCACAATAGGTCAGAAAAAGTAAAGTGCAGCTCACCGAGGAAATATATCTTGCACTTCAGACTTACTTGGGCTTTAAGAGTACATTACATATTTATATCAAAAGGCCACACTTTTTAACGCAAGTTCGACGCACCCTCAAAGCTCAACGTTAGATGACACTGCTCTTCCCGTTCCAGCAATGCGCGACTCACACTGGTACCAGTAATAAAAACAAGCACTCCAAAGACGGAAATTCAGGCATGGCTCAACACTTGCTAGTCCAAGAAGATTAACTTGACATGGTTATGCACGATTCGTGCTTGGTTACTACTGGACAATGCTTCAGTAAGAAATGAAATCGAGACAAAATACATTTTGTAGTCTATGACTTAATCTCCACGCTTCCGCATTTGCGGTGTTGACTGTCGCACACAAGCTATCTGCTGAAGCAACTTTTACGAATGCGTCAGAAAACGTGTGCCACTGTTGGAACTTGTTCAGTTGATCTTATACGTTTCCTTAATTTGTCCTAATTACAAATCACAACAAGCACGTTAAGCCAATACATGAATCACAGACATATTTTCTTTTGTTCCTACTTTTTCATCACTGCGTTCGGGAATGGTTGGTGGTTGACGATGAGGACAGAAAAGAACCGCGGTACCCGCTTCTGATGCAGCGGTGTCACTTGATGTCACCTATCTCTCACTATTATGACTTAAAATACGCTTATTTTCGTCACCCTTTCGGATGTCAGGGCAGGCGAAAAGAACACTCACACGTATATTATATGCCCTCGCCCTAAGAAGAATGGAAGATAAGAGTCACCTGTTTTTTTTTTTTTGGTTAAATCTCAGTCGATGTGCTGATACCCCCCGCTGCCGTATGAAAGCTTTAGAACTTTACCTAACGTTCTTTCCCTGTAAGCTTTCTGCACCTAACCTGGTTCTGCCTGGCCTCAGTGATCACGCCAAGTCAGGCCTATCGGCGTTGTCACGTGATAACATCATCACCTGTGACGTCATAGTGATTTCAAAATACTTTGGTGGTCTGTGACGTCGTCGCGACGTGACATGGTGAAGTGATAACGTGATGAGAACCGTTTGCATCCATGATTGCTAACGTTGACGCCGATGGTCAATTTTAGTGTTTTATGAGGCGTATAAATGAGAACTGACGCGATTTGCCAGACATCGCAAAATGGACATTTTACGTTTTTTGGTAGGCAGTGTCAACGCTCTTCTCGCACTGGAGTCCGAGACAACAGGCGTAAAACATTCTACTTGATCTTAAAGTTTTTTGTCACTGAGCACCTGCAAGCCCGCTTGATAGTACACCGACGAGCCAACAGGGTTCCGCTAAGTTTGCGACTTTAGCGTCCTCTTTGCAGTCTAAATCTTAGAAATCACTGTCGTGCTCACAGGAAGAGGATTGAATCATAGTTGTTTTGTTGCGCGGCAAACAATTGACAGATCTTATGCTAGTGCGTCACACTTTTTTTCCTCCCTCCGCGACGTCACTCTGCAATGACACGTCAATGACATATTACCCCGCTGCGGTGTTCTAGTGGCTAAGCTACTTGGCTTCTGACCCGCAGGTGGCGGAGTCAAATCCCAGCTGCGGCGGCCGCATTTCCGATGGAGGCAGAAATGTTGTAGGGCCGTGTTCTCAGATTTGGGTGCACGTTAAAGAACCCCAGGTGGTCGAAATTTCCGGAGTCCTCCCCTACGGCGTCTCTCAAAATCATATGGTGGTTTTGGGACGTTAAGCCCCACATATCAATCAAATCACTAACATATCGAAACGGAAAGGGGTTCGTTAATGCAGAGGTACTACAATGCAATGTTCGATGCATTCCCAGGCATTACAATACTTTCTTTAGAGTTCAGAGCAACAATCAGACAGCATTCAGAATTCGTGTCAGAGCTTAATTAATTGGTATTGTACACCAAACACAGGTATCAAATGAACTCAGTGAAATGGTTGTGGTAGGTGCATCGTTTAAGAACACCTGTGCGGTACCACGACGCCAGCACCCTGAAGCAGGGACGATTGTGACGACTCCATGTGGAGGTTATATGCCATGCACGCTTGCATATTCCAACCTCTCACTCTTTTTTGCCGACGGCGGCTCTGCGGCCGATGATGGAGCGCGCCCGTGCGCTTTTGCTTCTCCGGAGCTCCCCGGAGACGGAGCCATTCTTCATGGCGGCCGAATTTCTTGATTAAGGCCGCCGCCTGCTCCGTTGTCTTTGGGAGACTATTTTCGTTTTCCCGCGCGCTCCCCTTTCGTGGTCCCCGATCTTTATTTCCGGCGTGCCTAATGAAACGGAGCGAGCTGCCTAAATAGACTTCCCATTTATGGCGCGCCTTCGCGGCAGCCGGGAGAGGCTTGCCTGGCGCGGTGTAGGGAGAGTGAGGAGAAAGGTTCATTCGCGGCGACGGGTCGGAATGGAAGGCAAAAGCGGGGAAGGATGGGTGCTCGGCGTCGATACGGCAGAAAAGGACTCGGACGAACTCGGCCACGGCGCGGGTTTAATCACGAGGATTTATCACGCCATCGACCGGACGCTGGAGAACAAAAAAGAAAAAAAAAAGCAGGGAGGAGAGGGTGGAAGGCGCGGCCTTTCCTGTCGTCAATGGTGTCGCGAGTGTATACCGTAGCCAAGACGTCTCCCGCTGCTCGCTTACTGCTGCGTGCCGTGTTGTGGCATAAATGCTCAGTGAGACATGCCGACTTCACAAATATATCTGACACGTGTGTGTGTTTGTGTGCGTGTGTTTATGCGTGCATGCACGTGTGTTTGTCTTTACATAAGAAAAGCCGAGCAGAAAAGAACGAAAATGCACACTTCTAAATACATCATACTCATGATTTGTTGTTAAAGTCAAGTCATACTTTACTCAACAGTGAAGCTTTCATCCCTGCATGCGGTAAGGTTGTAGTATATATGGGTGATTTGGTAAGTAACGCTGAAAAAATGAACCAGTCAAAAGGACGAAGGAACATGGCGTCTGTTAATAAAAAACCAGTTTAGAGTCCATTCGCTTTGTGTGCCCCTTCTCTCCTTTGTCCGGCGTCCTTTTGTCTGCTTCACTTCTCCGAAGTTCGAGCCCTGTTTGGTTCACTAAGACTAGCATAGATTAGGAACGTATGCCATTAAAAACAATGAATACTTCAAAGGCATCTTCGTGACGATTATTTGTAAACGTAGGTTTAGTGTTTTTACGTCTTTTTGAAGACGACGCGGTAAACGCTGCTTTTGTTTCCCTTGGCGTAAAATATTTTGCGGGCGTGTTTGTATGTAAAACAGTTGTCATTCTTTTTATGTCGAACCTTTAATTTAATAGAATACCTGTTTTTTCTTTATGCCATAATTAAGTGTTCGAAAAGAATGAATATCTCCCTCAAAGTTGACTTGTCTGTTAATATTATTGGCACTCCAGTCGGGGCTGATTGCTATAGCGTAAAACTTGCTTAATGTAGATTTTTGTCTGTTCCTTGTTATGATCGCCTCATGAAGATGCGGATGCCTAATGTGGTGCTTGCTTCGGAAGGATGTTGTTTTGAAAACATAAAAGCAATCCTTCACTGGTAGAGATATCATTCATAATTTGGCACCTCGGGTGACAAACTGCTCGTATTCTTTTGAAAGTCTCTTTGACCCAATGTGTACTTCGCGCTGCATTAGACGCCATGAAATTATGTAATATTACTTCCACTTTGCTGCAGCACCAAGCTAGCATGGCCACAAGTTTTTCCCCGACAACGACAAACGCTAAATACGAAAGGTTTCACATTTTCGCTGGCTGTATGGTTACATGGCGAGCGAGTAAGCGAGTTACAATTTTGTTAGTTTAATCAGTAAGCAGGCATCAAAAAAAAAAAACTCGATGAGAAATGAGACACTGTAATGTTAACAATGCTACTTAAAATCCAGGATTCATGGCTGTCTACTATTCAGCAGCCCTTCCATTGATGGTGAAAATTAACCCAAATGTAAAAATAAAAATCAATCTTCCAAGTCGAAATGGAAGTGAGAAAAGAACTAGAACGGTGTTTGTTTTTCTTGCTTTCCGGAACGAAAAAGGTAGTTTTTTCAATACTGTGCTCTCATTCTGATTGAAGAGGTGGTCGCTTTTTTTTTTAAAATGGCGAGAAAAGTAAGGAAGTCTTGGACAACGGCTGCGGCACCTGAAGAAATGTGCCAAGCTGGGAAGCCATCTTTGTTTTTCTTTTCTCCTCTCTTTCTTTCTGTCTTCTACTTTTTCGTTCTTTTCAATTGCTCTTCTCTCTTTTTATTTCTGTTTATTCTCTCTCTCTCTCCCTCTCTCTTTGTCTATTTCTTCCTCTTACTATTTTTTTTATTTTATCCTCTTCTTTCTCTTTATATACCAAACTTGCTTCCTCTTTTTTTCTATCTACGTAATTTTGCCTGCATTACGCCAAGTGCACTATAGTCCTTTTTTTCTGATGCTGGTAATAAGTGATCATAACTAAACTGTTCAAAAACAAGAGGAAGAAAACTTTTTTCTTGAAGCGTGTGCACGCTCTATATGCTGCTACACATGGAGCGCTACGCCAAACGATGACGACAGCATACTACATCATAGGAGAGCCGCGGCCCCCTAAACAGCTCCACACTTAATCGTCGCATGCAACAATCGGAGCGTCTGTCGTATAGATAGCCAGAATATGCAGTAGGTTCTTCAGCTGCACGGATTCGGTCGTACTCCACCTTTATGTTGAGCCACGGTTATGAGTTGATGATGATTCCACAATGACATAGCACGTTTTACTGATCTGTGACGTCATGATGGCGTCATCTGGTGACGTAATTAGGGCGTAATCTGTAATCACGTGGCTTCTCGCGTTGTTCGCGTTCTTGCCGCCACCACCGCCGACGACTTCTTGCACTTGAGGAGGCATCCGAGGCTCTCTTCTTAGTGAATGCACAAAACTAGCGCCGTGCATAAAACGATCAGAGATGCCATTTTCGTCCCATTCTCCGGTTGTTAACGTCGCGACATACAGCGCGCCCTGGTAGACACAAATTGCGAAACGTGAGGGTCACACGCGTGCGAGCACTTCTCACTGTCTTCGAGCGACACAGTTTCGTTCACTCACCCGTATACGACCAACTGTGGCGAGCTCTTTATTCTCGAAGCAAATTACGGGCAGTTGTCTTTCGGTCTCTCTCTTTTCCCAAGTGAGTAACTGCAAAAGGCCGGAATCAATGCCTCGCAGCCCGAACAGGGTGCTTAGCCGGCGCCCCCTGCCGTTCGCGCAGCCTGCAGGACACACGGCGGCAACTGTCAACGAGCGACGCTATACTTTCTAGGCGAGGGGTTCGGGCTAATTGAACGGTGGTGGAAGACAGTTCCAGGGGCTGCGCGTGCGCCCGAAACGAGTCGAACGAGGCGCCGGCCGAGAACCAAGTTTATGCTAATTGGGACACCGGCTCTCTGTGCCACTGCTATAGAGAAATTTGTGTGCGCGTCGGAGAGCGCGGAAGCCATCGTCTCTGGCGGCGTCGGCCATTTGTCGACCGTTCGGACAGCCCCTCTTTATTCTTTCTCCGATACGAGGTGCGGTTCGATAGAGACGGGCACAGGGTGAAAAGAAGAGTAGCTTCTCCAGTCGTTGTTGCAAGTTGTGCTGTTGTAACGGTGCGTAGGCGAGCGACAGAAGTTCCGTTTGCTGAATGCGGTGGTGCGAGCAGCAATGCGCTGTATGTATGTATGTATGTATGTATGTATGTATGTATGTATGTATGTATGTATGTATATGTATGTATGTATGTATGTATTGTATGTATGTATGTATGTATGTCTGTAGTATGTATGTATGTATGTATGTCTGTATGTATGTATGTATAGTATGTATGTATGTATGTATGTATGTATGTATGTATGTATGTATGTATGTATGTATGTATGTATGTATGTATGTATGTAGTATGTATGTATGTATGTATGTATGTATGTATGCATGTATGTATGTATGTATGCATGTATGCATGTACGTACGTACGTACGTACGTATGTATGCATGTATGCATGTACGTATGTATGCATGTATGCATGTACGGTACCTATGATTTCACTAACCGCTCTTCGTGCATTCGTAAACATTTGGGTTGGCCTCTCCTGCAGGACAGGCGCAAATTCTTAAGAATAAATCTATTTCATAATATTTATATTGGTAGCACTGGTTTAATAAAGACGTGTTACATTAAAGATCCCACTTATGTATCCTCTCGCCTAGATCACTCCCGCAAAGTTCGCGAATACCGATGTCGCATAAATACTTACAAAAACTCCTTCTTCCCGAAAACCAACACACGAATGGAACAACCTACCAGAATACATTGTATCCACCCCGCCACCCTCATTTCAAAATGCTCTGTCACAATTTTTGTTGAAATGAAAGTTGCCAATTTCTGTCTGCATTTCTGTTTGTGTTTTACTTTTCCTTGATTGCCTCGTGTTCCCGAGAATGTGTACACACTGTATAAGCTGAGCATGCTTACTCGTTTTGTTATTGGTATTCATACCCTGTATCAATTTCAAATTTTTTTGTCTCCTCCCCCCTACTGTAATGCCCAAATTGGGCGCTGTAGGTACTCGAATAAATAAATAAATAAATAAAAAGTACGTACGTACGTACGTATGTATGCATGTATGTATGTATGTATGTATGTATGTATGTATGTATGTATGTATGCATGTATGCATGTACGTACGTACGTACGTATGTATGCATGTACGTACGTACGTATTTATGTATGTATGTATGTATGTATGTATGTATGTATGTATGTATGTATGTATGTATGTATGTATGTATGTATGTATGTATGTATGTATGTATGTATGTATGTGTATGTATGTATGTATGTATGCATGTACGTACGTATGTATGCATGTATGAATGTATGCATGTATGCATGTACGTACGTATTTATGTATGTATGTATGTATGTATGTATGTATGTATGTATGTATGTATGTATGTATGTATGTATGTATGCATGTATGTATGTATGTATGTATGTATGTAGCAGAAAAAGGGACGCGATACAAAAGGCAGGAAGGTTAACCAGCAGCAGTCAGATTGGCTACCCTACGCTGGGGGAATAGCGAAAGGGGAGTGGAAGATGAGCGAGAAAAAGAAAGAATTGTGAAGAAAACGAAGAGGAGGAAATTAGAAAAAAATGAAACGGTAAATAACTAATGACGTAATCTAGACAGTCACTCAACGCGAATACGTCGTGGTGCTTCGGTGGGGATATCAAGGAAATCTCTCTAGGAAAGACAAGCAGAGATCTGTCCTGGTATTAGGTACTCTATGCTGCAATTACACTGTGAAGAAGGTCGAAAAAGAACCTAATGGGAAACGGTAAAAGCAGAGGCGTAACAACTACTGGTAATTACACCATAATACTTGACTTGCAACTTTAACTGCCCTGCTACCTATCTCGAAGTGGTTCTTCCGAGGTAATTGCATATTAGTTTCGTTTTCTGCAGATTAATTTTAAGACCTATTTTTCTGCTCTTCTGCTCTAATTCAGTAAACATGAAATATCCTGAGCTACTCGGCGAAGCGCAGGTTACTAAGGTATTCTCAGTTAACTCTTATCCCTAACCTTTCCCATTGTATATATGTCTCTTAAACCTCCAGTAAGAACGCGGTAAATAGTTTTGGAGAAATCGTATCCTATTGTCTTACACCATTATTTATTGGCATTCTGTCACTTTCTTTATGGAGCACTATGGTGGCAGTTAATCCTCTGTATACTTCTTCCAAGATTTGTATGCTTAGTGGACGCCCTGATTCCGCAGTGTCTGCATGACTGCTGATATCTCTACTGAATCAAATGCCTTCTCGTAATCTATGAAGGCTATGTATAGTGGTTGGGTGTATTAGGACATCTACTTAGGACAGGTAGTAACCGCGGAGCCGAGCCACGAGACTGAAATGACTAGAAAAATGAGAATGCGATGGAGCACATTCGGCAAGCATTCTCAAATCATCTGCGGTATATTTCTACTATCCCTCAACAGGAAGGTGTATAACAGATGCATCTTGCCGGTAGTTATCTACAGAGCAAAAATCTGTAGGCTTACAAAGAGGGTTCAGCTTAAATTGAGGACGACGCAGCGAGTGATGGAAAGGAAAATGATAGGTGTAACCTTAAGAGATAAGAATAGATCAGAGGGGGTCAAGGAACAAACCGGGGTTAAAGATATCATAACTGAAGTCACGAAGACGAAACTGGACATGGGCCGGGCACGTAGCGCGTAGGCAGGATAACCGCTGGCCATTAAGGGTAACTGACCGGATTCCCAAAGAAGACAAGCGTGTGAGGGACAGACAGAAAGTTAGACGGGCAGATGAGATTAGAAAGTTTGCGGGTATAAAGTGGCAGCAGCCAGCACAGGACCGAGTTGACCGGCGGAACATGGGGTGGCCTTTGTTCTGCAGTGGACGTAGTCAGCCCGATGATGATGATGATGACTTGCACTATTCAACACCTGATAATGGCGCAGAAACATTTAAAGGTATAAGAAGCGTGCTCAACGTTCTATTGGAGCAAAATATCACGTCACATGAGTGCGTTTAGATGCCCGTATGTTGAACCTGACGAATGAGGACAGATGCTATGTATGTACACATGCACATAGCGTTATACGTGCAGTCCGTGTCTCACCATTTCATCATTTCTCTTAGCACGCTGTCTACGCTGAATTCCGGTTACCAGCACGTTGGAACCAGTAAGCTTTTGAAGCGACGATACTTATAGCGTGAAAAAAAAAAACGACGACAAAAAGATAAGAACGACACGAGTACTACTGTCACATAGTACTGTTGTACAATACTGACTTACTATATAGCGCTCGTGTCCTTCTTGTATCTTTGTCGTCGTTCTGCTTTCGCGCTATAACTATCGTCATGTCATACCAACTAGCCCAAACTGCCACACTTCTTGTGAACCGAGTTTAGCAGCCTTCGTTGCCATTTCTGCAAAGTTCTGACTCCATGGGTAGCGCTGCGTTCCTTCCGACCCGCTAACCGAAGTTTCGGTCATGACGATAACATAGCAGTAACCTTAACGCTACAGAAAGTTCCACCATCTTGCTCATATTCGCTGCAGCTGCACCGTATTAATGACTGAACCGACGGGTTCGGCAGCAGTTTTCGCTAAGGCATGCGGTACTTTGAAACAAAGGCGGGCAACTTTTCATTCGGCTTTCTTTTAGTTTTTTTTTTTCGCGGAACTTGGTTTCTCGCCTGCCGGCTGATAGGAAGCGCCGGTGGTACCTCCTTTCCTTTCTCCCCATCCTTCGGGCGGCGCTTCGCAAATTGCGTTCGCCTTTCCATACCTTAAATTAATCTTCTTTAATAAAATAACAAAAGCACGGAGTCTAGTCTTGGCCGGTTTGGATTCACGATAATTAATTTGCTTTCCGTGGCGTGTCCCGACGAGATCAGAACCTGCAGTCTTCTTTAAAAGTTGCCCAGGTTATAATGACCGCTGTTCCAGCCTAAAAGATTCGACCCTTGAACTTTTCAACATGCTACAAGTGTAATTAGGAAACGCTCCTTCTTCATTTCCTCCGTCCTTCAGCGATGAACATGCTTCGGCCGTGTGTCTTTATTCGCGCTAGCGTGTTCAACGCCAGCTCGAAAACCCCGAACATCCCATTGCGTTTTTATTCGACCTTTGCCGGGCGAAGTGACGGAGGCGCTACATGCAAGCATGCCACACGATGCTTAAGCGGGAAAATGGTTGTTTCCTCCTTTCCTCGACGTCTCCGTAAACACGTGGTAAGCGAGTGTCTAACATCCTTAAGGAGGTTCAGAAAGCAATGCTCTACATGAGGAGAACGCAACACACGGCCGTCTTGAAAAGGATCTGACGACCACTGCGCGTTGCCACAGCAGCAACGTTCTCAAAGCAGAGAAACCTAACATGATTTTTATTGTGTTAGTTACTTCTCATTTCTGCTGAAGACCTCAGTGCTACATTCGGGTTCCTTTTGTGTAATATATATTGCCCATGTTTTCAATTTTGAAATCAAAACATGAAGCATGAAAAAAAAGGAGAAATACGATAAAAAGGATGAGACTACATTTTACAGTGGTTTTCCCTAGCATAGCGTTTCCTAATATGCACTAGAGGGAACTCTGGCGCTATGGTCTACGGGAGCTGCAACGCACGGCGCTTCAGCAAGCATGGGAATGATGGGTAGTACACACATTTGTCTAAATTTCGTACTTCTGGCCTGCTTTTGGCTCCGTGTGCGTTCGTGTGGCTTGAAGCTGTTTTCTCACGAAACAATAATGAGCAAATGTTCAGTGGTTGCGCTTCACCACCTTATTCTTTTAGACTTACCTTTTCAAATCGGGTCACGAAGTTCAAAAGTGTTGAATCTTTCCTTCAAAACAAAACTGGAACACAGCAATAAACGAAGCCGCAAGTTCAATTCGCCGCCCGCAAGTACGAAGACTAGGCAAATGTGTGTACTACCCATAATTCCCATGGTCGCTGAACGATCGCAGCGCCAGAGTCCCCTCTAGTTACTTTAGGAAAATCTATGCTCCCTAGTCGTTCCTCCGTCGTCTTTAGTCATACTACAAGAAGCGGCTGCTGACCCGCAGGTCGCGGGTTCGAATCCCGGCTGCGGCGGCTGCATTTCCGATGGAGGCGGAAATGTTGTAGGCCCGTGTGCTCAGATTTGGGTGCACGTAAAGAACCCCAGGTGGTCAAAATTTCCGGAGCCCTCCACTACGGCGTCTCTCATAATCATATGGTGGTTTTGGGACGTTAAACCCCACATATCAATCAATACTACAAGAAGATTTTCCTGCGACGTAGAATCGTGTGGAGACTAGACACATGCATGGAATGCCGAGTGTAGTGTAACGAAACCGCGTGCCTATATAAGGTGTTCAAGTAGATTACCCAAGTGCCCGATTCCTGCCCAGAGCTGCGCGCTGTAGCAGACGCTGACTTCCGTTCGCACATGTCCAGTGGAAGCAGATGCCAGCGATGACGAGACATTTGCTTGTAAACCAAACTGCAAAAAGTTAATGGGACGTTCGTTCCACAACGAATACGCTGCTCTATTAGTGCGTAATGATTATAATCCAGCTGGTGGCTGTACTGTTTGCTATACAAACTAACAGGCTGGCACATTTATTTTGCATTTTTCAAGAGGATGCGAGAATACAGATTTCTGGAACGTTTCGTGTCGTCCGACTAACTTTGGCTGTTGGTAGTACGAACCATGCTAGTATGGAAGGAGACAGAACAGGCTGGATGGAAGAGATGATATAAAGAGGGGGGGGCGATTAGCCAAAGCAGGACACCTGAGATTTGCCGCGGCTGACACTTGCACGAGAGGCCGGAACACGCGCAAGCTTACGCCATACGCAAGCCAGCAACCCTCGCAGAGTCGCCAGAGAAGCCAATCGCGTTACGAGCGTGGTTGACAGAGGCCAGGCACGATCAACTTGGGGAGGCGACTGCTCGGAGTGCATCGCGCGCCCAGGCACGTGCGGTTAGCGCCGTATACACACACACGCGGCTACCGGAGACCGCCGGGACGCCGGTGGCGGCAGCTTTTAGCGATATTGGGTGGCCCAGCAGAGCTGCCGGCACGCAGGTGCCGCGACTCGCGCTAATGATCATTAGTGCCGCACTGGCAACGAGGGCGCAGCCACGTGCACGTTGTGACGGTGCTCTAGCGAGACGAGAGAGTGCGGGGAAGTGCCACGCATTCCCTAGCGCGGAGGTAGAGCGAGACAGGCCAGCGGTCGTTATGTTGTAAGCAACCATGCACAGTTTACGCGTATGGAGTGCGAACTTGCCATGTCGTTGTTTAGTGCTGGTCTGAATAAGGATGTTCGCATGATGTGAGCCGCATGTGAAAACAAAAGTTGCGGTTGTCATTTATTAATCACCTAATAAACTGTGCAGCAGGATATAGTAAGCGCTTGTTAGCTGCTAAGCGCTATGTACCCTTTGATTGATTGATTTGTGGCGTTTAACGTCCCAAAACCACCATATGATTATGAGAGACGCCGTAGTGGAGGGCTCCGGAAATTTTGACCACCTGAGGTTCTTTAACGTGCACCCAAATCTGAGTATACGGGCCTACAACATTTCCTCCTCCATCGGAAATGCAGCCGCCACTGCCGGGATTTGATCCCGCGACCTGCGGGTCAGCAGCCGAGTACCTTAGCCACTAGACTACCGTGGCGGGGCCTACGTACGTTTTGGACAGGCTCCTAATGCAGAGCATCTCAATGAGGTGACGTCCTGAAGCATCATATTCATCGTCGCGCGGTGGTACTGGTCGTTCAGCATGAAAGTTCAGTAGTATGCTTGCTATCGGATAGGCTACATTAGCAGTTATTCATTCACAAGCCCCTTCAAAGAAAGCGTGCAATCAAGTGGCAATGACAATTCGCTGGAGACGCGGCTTCAAAGCTGTCATTTCTTACTGAAATGCGCACCTCCACAAATCCCCAGCTGCGCGTGTCCCTCAAAGTGGTCTTCACTGCAATAAGAGGCATATTGCAGAGATGCCCGCTTCTGTGCTAACAGTGGTTCGAGCAGCGAAAATAAGAACGAAGGACAAAAAGCAGATTGACAAGGACGTCAATATATGTGCGCATAAATGAATAAACGAACGCGCACAGTAAATAAAAATATATAGCAGTGATCGGAATCTTGGTGTCGTTTGAACCAAGCGTTGTTGTTTTTTCTACCCGCGAAAGAGAAATGAAAATGCTTTTCTTGTCAAAGTCGGAACCACTGCATGTTCTACATTTTTTCCCGACCTCTCTGCTTCTTTTCTCTCCCGCTTGATTTTTATGCATCTTTTCGCTATAGCAGACACTTGCTCGAGGTACGTGTGCCTGGCATGCGCATTATTTGCATTGAGCTTCTACATGGGCACAAGGTGCTGTTGTCTTCAGTGAGGCAGCATGTTTTCTTCTCCGCATATTATGGCATGGACCAGTTTGGGTTATATAATCCCAGCCAAACGATAAGGTAGTGCGATATGCGACACTTTGTTGACATGGCGCGTATTTACACAGGTTTCTTCCTTCTTGTCAGCGTTCACCCTGCGGTACACTGTTAAAGCCTTGTTAGGAGCCGAAAACACTTTATTTAGACTTTGTCAGCGATATTCTTCAGGAAATGGCTTAATCCATGAACATACGGGTCCATGACAGAAAGAGTTTTTGCATCTTCTTCAACTGCTGCTGAGGTGGATACTTGTCAGCTTTTTTTAGCATCGCCATGTAATTTTTCGAAGCTTTCGTGAAGTAATTATTTGAAAAATCTTTAGGAGAATTGAATTACTTTAGTTTTTATGCTATCTAATTTCGGTTATTGTTGCTGATTCTTACTATTGTCTTTCTTAATTAAGTAGAGCTCTATTTCGGCCTGCGATGTATATTTATTGCTTGTTTTCTGTACCACTCTTTAAGACTTCAATTTTTTTTCTATAATCAGTATCGCAGAAGATCCCGTTTCAGTCTCTGACCATGGGACTTTCATGATGTGCTTGACCATCATCGTAATCCGCCTGTACACACTCGCCGAAGTGGCTAGTGGTGGCGCTGACTGACGCTTCCACGTTTAAATACACATATATACCCTATAAAGTGAACAGGGAGACGACCACCGCAGTAGCTCCGCCGTCGCAAGGTTAGGTCCTTGCCGATGGCAAGTTACCAGTTCGTCAACTTTTCCTGCTCGAATTCGTATTACAATGACTTATAATAACTCCGCTATACTTTCCTTGGCTCTATTGTATGTTACTTCTTATTAATACCTTGTTTGCGTGTTTCCATCAAGAAAAAAAAGCATCAAGGTACGGCTCCTTAGTTCTTTTGATTTTGCTGTAGATATTGCCAAGGTGGCTCCTTCCAGCAACACCGTAACAATTCTTTTAGTGCCTTTTGAGCCTTGTTCAGTGATGCCCTCGTACCTGTGCAAGTCTTGGAGAACGAAGCAGTCCTGGACAACGAAGCGTATGTGAAGAAAGCTGCCGATGCTTTAACGACGAGCTTCAAGTCCACCGCTTAAAAAAAAAGACAGGTGTTATGCGACTTAGTTTTTGGATTGAATTTGGGAAATGTCAAGATAGAAGAAGCATGTATTAGGTTTGGTTTAGACGTATGTATGAGGAAAGCAGAGTGTTGCTTTTTACTTTATGGGTTCTGTAGACACTCCTTTTTCAGTCAGTCCGCCCATGCAGATTAGTTTCCTTTTCTGCAGATTTCCTTTTCTGCCGCAATGGTGATATTGCAGGCCCTGTGGGGCCACTGTGAATTGTGTGGGTTGTCCCACTAATATTACGTGAGATGTCAATAAAAAAAAACTAAGAAAAACGCCGCAGTTTATGGCTTGCTGGTGACTATGGTTTACCTGTCGTGACAGTCAGATAAACAATGTTTGAGGCCTGTTATGACCGTCATTATTACTGAAGTTCTTTTGGCGTTCGTGAACTGGACGAAAATATTTCGACTTATTCGAAGCAAGGATGTGCCGTCAAGACGGGCCGATTTCCTTTCAGCAAAGCGTCCCAGGTCTGGTTCGGTGCTAAGAAAACGCATGAACAAGGAAAGCCCATTCTGAACTCGAATCCACATCAGGTGCAGGCAAACAAGGGGAACTAGACCAATTTAGAGGTCACCATGGATTTGGAGAGACCGGAACCCGCATGGTATTTTCAGTTTGGGCTGAAAGCTAAAACCCATACCGGTTGTAGCTGCACCTTGCGAGGAGAAGCGACGTCCCACAAATTTGCAGTTAAGCCGTAACTTCTGGCAGGAGACGAGGGACTGAATGTGTGGTTGACGGAAAGGCACTAACTTCTGCAGCCCTTGCAGGAGCATGCCTCAGCGCCTCGACGATCAGGGATTAGTCAACCACTCCTCCTTCCACCTCTCAGTGGCACCGGCTAAATGAAGTGGCATGTTTTGAAATTAAGCTGTCAGGCCACTACGTTGTCCTACCCGAACGCAGTCAGGCAAGTTTGGCACGTGTACCGGGAGCCGGTCTTTCGAAGCTCACCCAACTTGCCGGAAGAGTTCTTGGAAACCAAGGTCATCTAGGATTATCGGACGTGCGCAAAACGTTGGTGCAGTGTGTTCGTGACCATATTTGGGAATCGTGTAGACTGTGCCCTCTCCACGCGCATTGTGTGGTGTCTTTCCACGCCTTCGTGGATGGGGAACCTAGAAGTGTGGCAGCTTGGGCTAGTTGGTATGGCATGACGATAGTTATAGCGCGAGAACAAAATGATGACACATAGGCAAGTAGGACACGCAAGTAGGACACGCAAGTAGGACACGCAAGTAGGATAGCGCTCGTGTCTTTCATGTCCTACTTGTCTCTGTGTCGTCGTTTTGTTCTCGCGCTATAACTATCATCGGGAACCTAGACCATCGAGCGCCGTATTGGCTGAAGCCATGGACGATGCGCACAAGGTTGGCAACGCGGCGCTATATAAGCGAGATACCTTTGTATATTTTCAGTTTTAGACCTCTTAAGTTCTACTTGATCACCTCCTTTCGAATTCTTAGTTGACAACTATGTACATTAATTGTCGTTTTTACGAGCACCTCATCTGACTTGTTGGACGATGGTTCCTACGACGGGGGCCTGCTATCAAACTGAGACCCACAGGACCCGTAGTCGCAACCGGCCCTATATGTAAATGAGAGGTTATACGGGCTTCTTCAGCAGCACCCTTGAATAAAAGGAAGTGCTCATCACTGGCTATTATACAGGAATCCACGCATGTAATGATAATGACTGTCTTCGTAGCCACACCATCTTTGCGGCTGTTACCTATAGAAACCAAACCTAGTCACTTATGAGAGTCAAAGGTCATTTGGCCACAAGCAAGTCTGTCAGTGCTCTTTTCCATTATCATCTTTTCTCATTAGACTTACGACCCTACCCCGCGTTGTTGATTCATTTTCGTTACTTTTCCCCCCTAATCAAGAATGGTTTGACTGGATCAACTAGCTGGTACAGAGCAGCAGTGAGTAAACTGTATCTCAGGTATACCCACCCTCCCCTCCAGAAAAACTAAGAACAAGTAAAACACACAGATTCCAGTGTGGAAGAGAACACTCCGTATACTGAAAGCAACCTCGTCACCCGAGAGCATTGATGCGTTGTCGACAGGGTGCGGGAGCCCCGTCGCGTCGATCGTCGCTGAGGTGGCGGCAGGGGTGACTGGACCCGAGTCCGGACAAGCGGGGTTCAGCGCGCGCACAAACAACGAGAACACGTAGTCTGTCGTTCTAGCATTGCTCGTTCACAGGGCCGACAGATCGATGCGATGACAACGACGCGCGTCCCTCTTTGTACGCGTCGTGCGTGCGGGGCAAGCTGCTGAAAGACGTGTCCCCAAAGAGGTGCTCTCAGCGTGCCCCCATCCGATGGACGCTGATTGGCCCTGTCAAGTTCATTTGTGGCCGCTGTGTACCCCGGCACTGACCAAGCGACGACAACTCCCGTGGGGCCACCGGACACGGCGGTGGTCAGGGGCGCGAGCCACGTCACGCGGTCAAGCAGTGGTCAAGCCATGCACTCTTTGCCGATGGGTCTTCTCCCCGCACCGCTTGGGGAGGGGGAGGCAAACGAGTCGGGCTCAAAGTAGCGCGTCCTGAGAGTGCGACGAGAGCGAGCCGATGGACACTTCGTGAAAAGTGGTCATCTACGTTTCGCGGGTTGTAGTTGATGATTTAAGTATCAAGTTGAAGAGGCTCACCGGCCAAAGCCACATTATCGAAACTTGTAGATGGAAAGTCTTGTCTTTCTCAAGACTGCAACTGTCGATGCGTTGAAGAAGACAAGACCGCTAGTAGAAACGTTGATTCAAGCGACACCAAATGTTAAAGTATTTTTAATTTCTTCAAGCTTCCACCTTTGAAAGGCGCACAGCGCGGCGAACGACTCCAGTTCATGTTTAATTACATGAGACCCCTAATGGGCACCGATATCTAAGCAAACAGTCGTTGTTGAATTTCGTTACCATCGTAGTATGGCCTCCGTTACCGACAATCGAACCCACGACTTCATGTTTAACAACGCGACGGCACAGACACTGAGCCAGCTTGGCAAATGTCTTTAGTAATTCCAATCTCCAAACGTGGTGGTCTATACTACGTTGATCAGAGACATCTTCCCTGCAGCGAAAACCAGTCTTCCATCTGACAGCCTGTCTAGCATAATATAGTCCAGGTCAATTTGGTGATAACTGAAACTGCACGCACAGGATATGCGATGCTTAACAAACACATAGCACAGACGTGCGAGAAGAGTGGCAATATTCTGGGGGCTCAACAGTTATTCAGGCGAACGCCTTGGATGCCTCATTAAACGAGAAGTTTGGCAGTTGGCGACGACCGTTTCTGGGCGTGCGGAACGGGTCATGAAAAAAAAACAATCACGTGACGTCATCATGACCTTATGATGTCATCATGACGTCACAGACTGCACAAATATGTGACGTTATTATGACGTGAAAATTCAGGTTATGCCATGCGGCGTAACGCCACACAACTTAAGTCCCTCAATATGTTGTTGTTAGTGTTTCATGAGGAAAAGGAAGAAGGCACCTCAATATAGAGGCAGTATAGTCTTCCAAGTGTCCAAACCTTATCTGCATCCTCTCCCAAATGGCCACCGTGTGCTGGCCGTGTAACTCGGCTCGCGTGACTTCTATCAAGAATGTCATGTCACGCTGATAACACGCATGATGTTAATGACTTTTCTCGACTGGCGGCGCAGGTCTTGGTCTAGAGAGTCAGGACGATGGTTTTTATTAATGGGGTCCCGGAATGGAGACTCCACCTAGTCCACCTATACAATCGCCTACAGAACCTTGTAGTTTACAAAACAGTTCAACGCACAGCAAGCGAGAAATAGGTAGAGAATGTAACTGAAAAAGCAAAAAACACCGGGGCCATCTGATAAAGCGAGTTTCATACCACTGATCATCGCTGATCATACACAGATACATCACTCGCGTATGTACTTCATTGCTTTGGCATGATGTGTACGCCCAAATTCAACGCATTCAGGCGTTACAAAAAGCACGTGTTTGCCTCAAACTCGATGTCATGCGACACTCGCTTGCACCAAAACTGCGAGTTGCAGCGCGCCAGAATATCTGGAACATCTTTGGCGTTGTACCCACAAATTGCTTTTATGAGCTTCCCACTTTACTGAAGCGACATTAGATTCACGTTCGAAGCTGCTCAGGCCATTGATTATCAGGGAACCACGCCTCAACACCAACGGAAGAGGCGACCTATGCGAAGCACACCCTCCAGCCTGTATGCTTAGAAGAGTACACAGCGAAAGTCGTGGCGTGGTTACATACTAAATGGCTGTTCCTCGAGTAAGCATCTCAAACTCCGTGGGAAATAGCTTTTTACAGTGATGGTTATGACGCATCTCAACAGCGTTGCGTGCATGTCTAAAAAACATGTGAAGTGTGCATTAATGAAGTACGGCTTCACCGCAATAAGGATCTATGTGTGGCAAAGCCCGCTTTGTGTTTTGGGATTATGTGTAAATTGCAACACGAATGGGAGACATTTGTGGAAGGATGAATGAAGCATAGAGACATATCAGAACAAAAATTTGGTTTGCTATCAGATATTTTCGGTGAGAAAGGGCATGCAAATAGAACAATGTAATACAGAGAAACAATGCACCTGCTCGAAGTCACTGCCATTCGCATCACTGGTTAACACTACCGGTGACATACATAAGAATTAGAATAGCTCGAACATTTGTTATAGTTCACGAGAACTGTGGCGTAGCAAGTGTAAAACAAACAAACAAACAAACAAGCAAACAAAAAACAAACAAACAAACAAACAATCTAACTAACTAGCCAACCGACTAACTAACTAATTAACCAACTAACCAACTAACTAACCGACTAACTAGCTAAATAACTAATTAACCAAATAACTAACTAACTACATCTTTGAAGAATTCAAACATAACTCTTCGTTAGCGTGCTTTACAGCGACCTACGTGTATTCACAATTGCAGTACTTGGTGGGTACGTGAAAGAATGACGAAAATTGAACGTTTAGTGGTTTACTAAGCAATAAATAAATAAATAAACAAACAAACAAATAAATAAATAAAAAATCACTTAATCAATCAATAAATCAAAAAACGTCTCTTGCCACCTTACGGTGAATCCTCCTAAAGAAATTACTGTCAAGACAGGAATCTGGCGTCCGGACTTGCATTCTTTGATGAGAGTCCAGTTACATGAGAGGGGTGAATGAGAGTGCTGTGCGTAAGGTGGCTTGGCGGTTCTGGCATGACGTAGTTGCCATGCGCCCAAGCAGGTGCTTCCCAGCCACAGAGCTGCACACCGCGGACACTTCGCGAGGAAAGGGCTCGGGCGCCTGTAATTCACTTAGCCAGCCCCAAGGCTTGGCTGAGGTGCCAGCAGCTAAACTCAATTACTCCTTGTGGAGCGGTGCCTTGCTGCAGCCTCGGTTGTTTTGCTGTACTGAGAGGCCGCGATTGCTTTTCGTTCTTGGCGCCTTCTTTCACGCCACGTGCTTCCGAAAAAGTTGAGAAGCATCAATACGAACTTGCAACGATAGCACAAATGGGCTTACTCATGCGAAAAATTCATTCATCGGGGCGTTCGTTAAGCTTAGTATTTCTTTTTTATCCCACGATGCACATTCACGTGCGTGGCCACGTGTCAGTCTCAAGATATTCTGGAACAAGAGCATATTTCGCAAAATAAAGATGTTCATTCTTACCATTAGGGCGCAATCAAGACACAGTTTGGGAGAGCCTAGTACAGCCAAACTATCAAGTGATGTTGCTGTCCATGAACAGAAAACACAGACTCATGGTACCCCTCGCATGCACACAAGTTTAGCGCCCGTGCCACCGCTGCATACACGTCAGCCCATTGACAGACAATCCTTTTTTTCTCCCTTTCTCTTCTCTTTCCCCCTCTCTCATCTTTATGCTTCCCTTCCCATTCCCCTAGCGTAGGGTAGCAAACCGGGCATGTGCCTGGTTAACCTCCCTGCCTTCTCTCTTGTTCTTGTCCTCCTGTAATGCGAAGCATCCTATGGTTCCTTCTACGCAGGGTCGTCATCTCGCACGATGTGTTTGTAGGTTTCGCCTGGTCTTGCCAGACATTAATGTAAATAGGCAGGGCGTGCAAGCACGGACACAAGTCAAGGCACCACAAAACGCCGTGTTTGCACGCCCTGTGCCTTCGGCATGGACACTTACCAACTAGCTCATTTGTCTGTCATTCGAAGCTCTTGCCAGTTCCGTGATACTTCGCCAGGCCTAGTCAGGTCAGACGATAAAAAAGCTTACCCATAGAGCTAGCATTTTCTACTTGCAACTGGTGTGACTATTTGCCCTCTAATCATTCATATATAATTTTGTAAGCTACACACAATGAGCTCACGGTTGTGAACGAATGAATGTGGTGCTTCAGTTTGTTTACAACCAATGTGAACTTCAGCACCTCGTAGTAGAACTTCCAAAGACCGGCTTTGTTTATGTCATTACGGTGGTGAAGGAGGTTTGCAGCAGGCAAGATCAAGCTAAAAAAATTGTTGAAGCACGGGCGTTCCATGTATTAACAATAGGAAGTTTTCGAACAGCGTACTCTAAGTTAGCGGGAGTTGCGGGCGTAGCATACGTGTCATATGATTTTTCGAATAGTGTTCGTTCCCCGCAAACGCTGACGCACGTTCGATTCACCGCAAAATGGCTTTACGGGCCGCACATTATTTCGGATTTTCTGCGGGCGAACCGCAAACCATAACGGTCCTACCAGCCAGATGGTAGGACCGTTAGGGTTTGCGGTAGTTAGCGTTACGGCGCATACGCAGTGGCAGCCACCGCAACAAATAGCGTACGCTATTAAAAAGCTCCTTAATATCAGGCGTTTAACGTCCCCAAAACACACGATATGAGTACGAGAGACGCCGTATAGTGGAGGACTCCGGAAATGCAGACCATCCGACGTTCACTGACGTTGAACAGTTCACGGGCCTTTAGATTTTCACATACATAGACGTGTGACCACCATGGCCGGGATCAAACCCACAACCTTTGGATCAGCATCCAAGCACTGCAACTGCTACGCCACCGTGGCGGACCCATATAAAATATGTGACTTCGTCCAAGCAGCTATCGCAAGCTGTGCACGATAAACACGAAACCGGCAGTCCCTTTTTCGCAATCTTCTAATTTCAAAGTTTACCTGACGCGAGACTCGAGGCTCCGAGGTACGCATATCAATGAAAGCCGCATGATGTCATCATTTACGAACACCAAATTACAAAAAAAGTGTTTTCTATACCGGGAGCTAAATGGAGTAAACGCAGAAGCCAGTGCGATCAGCGGGAAGAGGCGATTCGCTGAGCAGGTCCTGGTTCAGAGTGTTCTTTTTGTTTTCGTTCTTGTTTTAAAGCAATGTTAAGGACCTCTGTTGGTATATTGTTTTTTTATCGTTTGTTTCCACACATTTATATTGGTCTCTTTTGAAGTTCGCGAGTCGTGTTTATTACGCGTGTTCTGCGCCCACAACTTCTGATAAGAATCGGTCATTTTTTTTCTATAGAGATGCCCTTCGAGATAGCGTGCATCGGATCCTCCGTGCTCCTAATCAGCTGCCGCTCGCATCCAGGTGCGCTTGGCTGTAGTTCACGTGAGAGCCACGTCTTGCCTTTTGTATTGCAATTATTTAATGAAGCAAAGAGAGTATGTAGCCCGTTGTGGAAACCATACGCCGCCGCATCCCGCACCCCGATCTTTGTGAAGCAAAAGAAAGAAAATCGTAAAATTTATTGAGAGGGGGGTCGGAGCACCACAATATATACGAACAACCGCGAGATTGTACAGTAATCAAGTGGTATATCCGACCGTATACCAAGTTTCGAGTTCCCCACTCTCCCTTACCGCAGATACTCACACACGCACGCACATGCAACTTGCCGCTACTTCGCGGGTTTCCCTTGCACTCACGCCGCACCTGGAGCACAAAAACCGGCGTGGTTGCATGATTTAGCGGGTACGCTGTAAATAGTTAGCATTGGATATATTCCACAAGTTCACTCCTAAATGGTGGCTGCGTTAACTTCCAGGACGTGAAATTGCCCGTCAACGTTTGAATTAGTTCTCGTGTTTTTTATAGTAGCCATAAAGTTATTCTACATCACCTAGATTATGCGCTGTATCAGTCATGTGTTCACTCACAACTAAATGACTTGATTGCACGCTTGATTCAATTCGCAAAAGAGAGACAGAGAAACGAATTTATTAGAGGTCAGAGTAACTCTGACCTATAGTCTACTTTGACCTATGGGTCTTACTCTGACCTAAATATATATTATATATATATAATTATATATATATAATATATATATATACATTTCTCCACCAGCGGTAACATGGCCTGCTAGAGGCGGTACTTTGATGATGCACATGAAAAAAAACCGACACCAAGTTTACAAGGGACGTTTCCTGCGAATTATATCTTGACTCTGATATAGACCGTCCTCGTTTACAGTAGGTCCAGCATCAGGATCGGTTATTACTTGGCTTTGCGGACGATTCCAGCCCGAAAACGTATACGTGGATATAGACCATTGGATGCAACTTTAAAATGTTCGCTTATGTAAACGGCAGTGCCTAATCATTCTTTATGCCAATCGCCAGCATGATTGAAATGTGGCCGAACGGCAGCCGATAAGCCAATACCAAATGAATACTTTGTCGGTGCGGAATCCGGCTGACTTCTTCAACTCACCTGCGCGCACACAGCACCTATAACAACCTAAACGATCTACGCACACCTTAAATGTCGTCTCAAACTTTTCGCGTCTGCCATCAGCGTATGCGTTCACCGAAGGAAAAAGAAATGGCGTGAAAAATCGACCACCAATTTTAACAGTGAACGGTTCTCTCGAACGAACCGTCCATGTTTCATAGAGACGGTCGGCAAGGCTAAACGTAGCAGGGAAACGCTCGGGCGTCTGCGCATCAATAAATGAAAAGCGAAGAATAGCGGAGTCACACGAATTCACACGAACACAACGCCAGGGCGCTTGCATACTTCATAGCAGTTCAGAGTCAGGCCTGTGCGCATCGGTAGCGGCTATGGAAACAGTAGCGTAAGAATGGTCCGCGCTCCGGCCATCCATCAACGCGGCGCCCTATTCAAATGGGTTGAGTCGCCAGCGAGTGAAAGAAAGAATAAAATAAAAGTGGCGCGCGAGGGTCAAGTGGAAGCAACGATTGGCCGTCGTCTTCGAAAGTGCGTGGTGCATCCTGACGCCTGTTTATCGCCCGCCGGGCGAAATATAATATTTGCAGCCGGCCGGAGCCCGTATCGGCTCGCGCGCATGCATTCCCGAGACTGAGCAATCTTTCAGCGACGTCTCTTGCGAGCAGCGCCCGCGAGTGAGAGCGACGCGATCTCGAAGCCGAATCCCACGTGGGCCACGAGGTCTTGGTCGAGTATAGCAGCCGCGCTTCGTGTGAACTGCATGGCATCGGCCTCGGCCAACTCCGTTCGGGTGGAGCGAGCTTGCGACGTCTTGTCGATTCCCGTAATTAGGTTTTTAATGACATCTTATGAATGCCCGCGAAAACAACGTTATCTGACGTGACGAGAGCTGCACAACGGCAAGTATAGCGGCTGTATTTCAGTCCTAGAGAGCACCGTATAGACAGTTTACGCTGGCAACTTATATACAAGAGAGCAGCTGATGCCCTATATATATTCGTTCGAGTAACGGAACGCGTATGAACGACGTCTGTGCGACGCGATGCCCCCTCGCGTGGACAAGAGAAAGCCTCGAAAAAAAAAAAACACAGTTGTTAGTTCTTTACTTCATGCCCAAATCTACGAAAAAGTGAACGTAGCTCACATTGCTTGCGAGCAGACGACCATACCACGGCAAGAGCCAAGTTCTACGAACGTTCTAATTAAGCTGGCATCCCTGTTTGAACGGCAAAGTGTAGCCTGCTTTGTCTCCGACGCTGTCTTCATGAAGATGTCTAATTTTGACAGACACATGGCCGCTTTCAGCTTAGTTGCCTATACTCAGCCGTCTGCGGTCAGTATAGTGGAACACACCCAGCGCGCCCATAGGGTAAAAAAAAACTGAGTTGGTTAAGTACGCATTCATCCTGAAGGTTGCTTGCACAGCGCTCACAAACAAACGTAATACAAGAAGCGCATGGGGCATATGCTTTTTCCAAGTTTGAAAAAAAAAGATCAGTTTGCGCATGTCTCGTGAACTACTCGATTGTGAGCACTGCATATACGCAATAATCAACATGAGCGATAACGAAGCACGCAAGGATACTGCCAGGAATAAGATATGCGCAAACAAGATACATCTCTCTGTGGAAACAAACATGGTGGCCAAATTACGGCGGCTCTGTACGAGCCAAGGACTTGATGTATTGATTGATTGATATGTGGGTTTAACGTCCCAAAACCAGCATATGAATTTGAGAGACGCCGTAGTGGAGAGCTCCGGAAATTTCGACCACTTGGGGTTCTTTAACGTGCACCCAAATTCTGAGCAAACGGGCCTACAACATTTCCGGCTCTATCGAAATGCAGCCGCTGCATCCGGGATACGATACCACGACTTGCGGGTCAGCAGCCGAGTACCTTTGCCACTAGACCACTGCGGCGGGGCCCTTGATGTATTCAATTTTTTTACCGCGACGGATGGAGACGATATACAGTAATGTCCGGGAACCGAGCTTTGAAACACACGTCAAAGAGCACCGGAGAGTCGAAGTTAATTTCACTCTACCCAGTACTTCAACCTGTAACTTCGGGCTACTCAATACTTTTCCCCAATTCGAGATATCGGCTGATTCTGACAAAAAAAAACTATAACACCTACGAAAAAAACTGGACAAAGAAACATTCAACTAAGCGAAGAATTAGCGAAAATTCGCTGATATCACGTATACCAACAGTCACCATTTGCCTCAATGGCTCTGATGTAGTTTACGGTGAGAGAGAGAGATTGTATAAAAAAATAGCTCTTACAAAATCGACTTTGAAAAAGGCGGTATATTACACGATCCGTGTCGTATATACTACAACGAGCCGGCCACATTTTTCACTTACAGCCTAACGCCCCGCAGCAGCTGCAGATAACGTGTAGTGAGTTGTGAGATGAATTAGACTCCCAAGAACGCATATACTTTCAAAGCGTTAAAAGAACACTGAAGTGAAACAATGGTTAAGTGTATATCAATGAATTGCACTCTGAGAACTTTAATAACCTTATTTCCGCCATGAAAGAGTTATTATTACCACAAGACAAAATTAAAGAGCTAAGTGCCGTTTTCAAATTTCGCGCTGAAATTCGTGCGCGCGACGTCCGGGTTGTATGGCGTAATTTTCACGTTCTGGCGACATTCACTCGTATATAAATTCCTGGAAACTAATATTTTAAGTATCTGGCATCCTCAAAACATAATACAGCGCAAGTATAACGGTCAGGAACGACACGAGCTCAAGCAGATGCCGTCGAGATCTATCACCTCACGGTTATTGGCGACGAAATTTCAAGGTGGTGGCGGCACTCGCACTTTCTTAGTGCATGTATGCTTGCTTACCAAGAGTCTTGTTGTGGCAGAGCAGTGCCTTTGCCGTTGAGAAATAGATTTAATCGGTGTTTTTTATTCTGTAATTAAAAGACACCGATGACAGACACAATGAAATTCGAACCCGCGTCTACTGCATGCCAGACCAGTATTCTACTACTGAGACACGCCAGTGCTTGGAACTGGCTTCTAAACTGGCCCTAAATTGGCTTAATGTGGGGAAAGGAATCACGTTATTATGAGTAATAAAGCGTGTTAGAACCCCAGAGGAACAGCCAGGCGTCCACAATGCAAATTGCGTAACAAGTGGGTCATCAAATGCTTCAACCCATTAGAAAACTTCTTGATCATCTATTAATTGTGGCCTTACTCACTTCAGGCATAATTCATTATCGTCAGTCACTGCATAACAATGCACGAAATTCCTAACAAGTGTGTATACGGATACCACGCGTCTCCAAAGAATGACGAAGGATACGATAGTGAATGTTGACCTACTACAAAAAAAATATTATTATTTAGGGCGTAGTGCGTACCCAGCAGATAGATAGATATGTGGGGTTTAACGTCCCAAAACCACCATTGATTATGAGAGACGCCGTAGTGGAGGGCTCCGGAAATTTCGACCGCCTGGGGTTCTTTTAACGTGCACCCAAATCTGAGCACACGGGCCTACAACATTTCCGCCTCCATCAGAAATGCAGCCGCCGCTGCCGGGATTCAAACCCGCGACCTGCGGGTCAGAAGCCGAGTACCCTTAGCCACTAGACCACCGCGGCGGGGCTACCCAGCAGTGTGCTTGCAAGCAGCTACTCAAAGAGTGTTTAGAAAAAGGTTCTGAAAGTCTGCTCTTCCAGCTTTCGTTGTGACTGTTCTGCGCGTTACACGCAGGCCTGGCGTTATTTTTCTTTCAGTGTCCCCTTAAGAGAACTGCATATTGCGAAAAAGAGAGCTACACCGCGCACACGAAAGAGACAAACAAGCCGAGTCCGACCAATTATCCAAAAGGAAAACAAACTTTACTCGCTTTCACCGAGATCGAGTGCCGGACTTCATTTTCCCCTGTTCGTTCGTCGTCTTCGAACACGCGTTCTTTTCGGGGCGCCCCGCAAGACGAAGGTTCCTCTCTGCGAGAGTCACCGCTCACGCTTTAACGTCGGCGTGCCGAGTCCCCAAATGGGAGCTCGTACACCGCTGCGCGACGCCTTCATGCAAATTAGGATCTCCTCCGAGGGGGCGACTTTGGAAGGTGCTATCAGTCTGGCTGGCCAAAGCGGGTGCATGGGGCGGCTTTCTGAACTAAAAGCGAGCCAACTCTCGCGAAAGCAGCAGCAGCGGGTCAATGAGCCGTCCCTGTGACGTGTGTTTTTTGCCCCTGGTGGCGTGGACACATCGCCTCGCGGCTACGGTGAACTGAGTCGCGGCTGCGCTTGTAGCCT
>WOVY01014007.1:0-98720 GCA_013436015.1 Rhipicephalus annulatus
TAAGGCGCAGGTTAATCATATTGTCACGGGGTCGTGACGTGGCCGAAGACAGGAGACTTCTTGTTGGGATTTAACTGTTTATTTGGGCGAACCTGTGCCCGGTAAACAGAAAGTCCAATTACAGCAGCAGTCTCGCACAGATAGCAGTCTCAGACTGATAGCGGCGAACGGAGCATCGGCCTTCGATCAACAACTGACAAGCGGCGAAGCGCGTCAGCATTTATACTCTTGCCGTCGAATGTTCTAGCGTTATCGCTGGCGGTGGCGTAGCTTCCAGAACAATCTGTACCGTTCGCACAGTGGGCGTGATCTTATCGAAATGGTCTACTGCAGTCCGGAACCTTCTAGAAAACTGCAGGCGCGGTTTGCGCTAAGAATCGTGTGGTGTTTTGGGACGATAACAAAAACTTGGGAAATGGAACGTGGCATTGCCCCCCTCTGAAAAAGGCATCGTCCCGATGCTTTAACTAAAGATGAAAGTACAATAATAATGCAAAAAAGTACAATGAATAAATTCCGATACAACAATAATACAAAAAACACTGGTTCAGTTTGTTAACGCGCATGAAACGGCTTGAGGCGCGCGACATGGACGACTTCAGGTCGCGATCGGCGTCGTTGAGAGTTCGTGATGCCGTCGGGGACAACCTCGTAATCAAGTGGGCCGAGACGTCGAACCACCTTGTACGGTCCGAAGTACCGTCGCAGAAGCTTTTCACTTAGTCCACGTCGGCGTATCGGCGTCCACACCCAAACACGTTCACCGGGCTGGTATTCCACGAAGCGTCGTCGAAGGTTGTAACGGTGGCTGTCGGTCGTCTGTTGATTCTTAATACGGAGACGCGCAAGTTGTCGGGCTTCTTCGGCTCGTTGAAGGTACTCGCTCACATCGAGGTTTTCTTCGTCGGTGACGTTGGGTAACATGGCATCGAGCGTCGTTGCCGGGCTCCTTCCGTAGACCAATTTGTATGGAGATATCTTGCGTCGTCTCCTGCACCGCCGTGTTGTATGCGAAGGTCACATACGGAAGAATGGCGTCCCACGTCTTGTGTTCGACATCGACGTACATTGACAGCATGTCGGCGATCGTCTTGTTAAGCCGCTCGGTGAGGCCGTTGGTCTGTGGGTGGTACGCTGTCGTCCGGCGGTGGTTTGTTTGGCTGTATGCCAAGATCGCTTGAGTTAAGTCGGCAGTGAATGCCGTTCCTCTGTCGGTGATAAGGACCTCCGGGGCGCCGTGACGTAGGACGATATTTTCGACGAAGAACTTAGCTACCTCGGATGCACTGCCTTTTGGCAGGGCTTTTGTTTCGGCGTAGCGGGTGAGGCAGTCGGTAGCTACCACGATCCACTTGTTTCCGAAAACCGACGTCGGGAACGGCCCCAGTAGGTCCATACCAATCTGCTGGAAAGGTCGGCAAGGTGGATCAATTGGCTGCAGAAGTCCCGCTGTCCTTGTCGGCGGTGTCTTGCGTCGCTGACAGTCCCGGCATGTTCTCACATAAGGGGTGACGTCGGTGGTAAGACGTGGCCAGTAGTACCTTTCTTGTATCCTCGCCAGCGTGCGAGAAACACCGAGGTGCCCTGCCGTCGGAATCGTCGTGCAGGGCCTGCAGGAGTTCTGGTCGCAGAGCTGAAGGCACCACAAGGAGGTACTTAGCTCGAAGCGGTGAAAAGTTTTTCTTTTGTAGAAGACCGTTCCGTAGAAAGAACGACGCAAGTGCGCGCTTGAATACCTTCGGGACTTCGGCGGTCCTGCCTTCGAGGTATTCTATTACGGCCTTAAGTTCCGGGTCGGCCCTCTGTCGTTCAGCGAAGTCGTCGGTAGTTATCGTTCCTAAGAAGTAGTCGTCATCCGGGTCGTCGGGTAGCGGTTGGTCGACAGGCGCACGAGAGAGACAGTCGGCGTCGGAGTGTTTTTTGCCAGACTTGTAAATGACAGTAATGTCATATTCTTGAAGTCTCAGGCTCCATCGTGCGAGGGCGACCTGAAGGGTCCTTCAAGGTGGCTAGCCAACACAATGCGTGGTGGTCGCTCACAACTTTGAAGGGCCTGCCGTAGAGGTAGGGGCGAAATTTTGACGTAGCCCAGATGATGGCGAGGCACTCCTTTTCTGTTGTGGAATAATTTGCTTCTGCTTTGGATAGCGATCGGCTGGCGTAACTAATAACCCTTTCAAGTCCGTCAGCCCTCTGCACAAGAACGGCGCCAAGACCTACGCTGCTTGCGTCAGTATGTATTTCTGTCTCGGCGAATTCGTCGAAATGGGCAAGTAACGGAGGCGTCTGGAGGCGATGTTTTAGCTCCTGGAAAGCGTGTTCCTGCGGCGTTTCCCACTTAAACTCCACGTCGGCTTTGGTAAGGTTAGTGAGAGGATCGGCGATGCTGGCGAAGTTTTTCACCAACCGCCTATAATAGGCACACAGGCCCAGAAATCGGCGCACTGCTTTCTTGTCAGTGGGCGGCGGGAAGTCGGCGATGGCGGCTGTTTTCCGTGGATCGGGACGAACTCCAGACTTGCTGATAACGTGCCCCAGGAACAAGAGCTCCTCATACGCAAATCTGCACTTTTCTGGCTTCAATGTGAGTCCGGAAGTCTTGATGGCTTGAAGTACAGCTTCAAGGCGCCGCAGATGCTCGTCGAAACTCGAGGAAAACACGACGACGTCGTCCAAGTACACAAGGCAAGTCTGCCACTTCAATCCTGCCAGTACTGTATCCGTAACGCGTTGAAAAGTTCCAGGCGCTGAGCAAAGGCCGAAGGGCATCACCTTAAACTCGAAGAGGCCGTCCGGTGTTATAAACGCCGTCTTCTCTCGGTCTCTTTCGTCGACTTCGATTTGCCAATAGCCAGTCTTGAGGTCCATTGACGAAAAGTACTTGGCGTTATGGAGCCGATGAAGTGCGTCGTCTATTCGTGGGAGAGGATACACGTCCTTTCTTGTGATTTTGTTCAGGCGGCGATAATCGACGCAGAAACGTAGGGTCCCATCCTTTTTCTTCACTAACACCACGGGGGATGCCCATGGACTCTTGGACGGCTGGATAATGTCATCCCGCAGCATTTCATCAACTTGTCTTTCATGGCCTCACGTTCTCTCGTCGAAACCCTGTACGGACTCTGACGGAGTGGTCTGGCATTTTCTTCGGCTATGATGCGATGTTTCGTGATTGGGGGTCTGCCGAATTTTCGATGACGACAAAAAGCAACCTTCGTATTGCAGGAGCAGGGCCTTGAGCTGTTCTTGCTTATCGTTTGGAAGTCTGGGATTGACGTCGAAAGCTATAGGAGGGGCTTGGTTCCTCTGAGCAGGTTCCGCAGAATCGGCGAGGGCGAAAGCACTGGTGGCTTCGACAATTTCTTCGATGTATGCGACCGTTGTTCCTTTGTTCACATGTTTGTACTCATTGCTGAAATTCGTGAGCATAACCGTTGCTTTGCCTCCCCGCAGCTCTGCAATTCCTCTTGCGACGCAAATATTTCGGGTGACCAATAGATGCTGACTGCCTTCAACGACGCCTTCCAAGTCAGGTGATTTAGGAGCGCCGACTGAAATAATGACGCTTGAGCAAGGCGGAATGGTGACTTGTTCTTCCAGCACATTCAAGGCATGGTGTCCTGACGGCGTGCGCGGCGGTAGTGCTTCTTCTGTGGATAACGTTATCGACTTTGTTTTTAGGTTGATGACAGCACCATGGAGGCATAAGAAGTCCATGCCAAGGATGACATCTCTCGAACAACGCTGTAGGACTACGAAGTCTGTAGGATAAATACGGCCGTTAATGGTGACTCTCGCTGTGCAGATTCCTGCAGGCGTTACGAGATGACCTCCGGCTGTGCGGATTTCAGGGCCTTTCCAAGCTGTCCTAACTTTCTTTAACTTCGCGGCGAACGACCCACTGATGACAGAATAGTCGGCTCCAGTATAGACGAGAGCGGTCACACTGCGGCCGTCGATAAGAACGTCGAGGTCGCTAATTCGCCGTCTCGCATTACAGTTAGGGCGTGGCGTCGGGTCACGGCTGCGTCGGCTTGTTCCGCTGCTTCCATGTTGCGTCGTCAGGCCACCTTCGGTAAGTGAGCTTTCGCCGTCAGGGCTTTGCCTGGTTGGCGTTGTGTTCGGAAAGCTCCGTCGCGGCGTCGTCGTCGTCGGAGGATCTTCGGTAGTTCGTCGCACAGCAACCGCACCTCCACCGGTTGCTGCCCTTAGTTTCTCGGATACGGGCTAGGAGACCGGCCCCGCGTTGGGCCAGAGTACTGTCGGTAATACGGTGACGTGCGACGGCTGGGCGACGGCGAACGCGAAGGGCTTCGTGGTGTCCACCGAGTTCCTGTCAGGTAGTCGGCGATGTCACGTGGTCGTTCTCCTGGCTGTGGGCGCGGTGCATTGACGGCGAAGCCAGGCAATCCCATCTGTCGGTACTGGCAACGGCGGTATGTGTGTCCGGCCTCGCCGCAGTGGTAGCAGAGCGGGCGATGGTCAGGGGTGCGCCAGACGTCAGTCTTCCTCGGTGCACTGCGCTGGGCCGCTGGCGAACGGTATGACGTCGGTGGGGGTGGTGGCGGCGGTGGCGTCTGTCGACGGAAGTGCGATGGGGCGGCGTTTTGGCGTGGACGGGGAGGAGCGTTTGTGGCGCAGTGCAGCGGCGTAGCTCATAGCTTCCGGCTCGGGCAGCGGTGCGTGGGGAATTTGAAGCGATTGCCGAACTTCTTCTCGCACAATGTCGGCGATCGAATCCACTTGAGGCACAATGTCGACGATCGAATCCACTCTTCCCGCACGATCGCTCGGATCGTTTCACGCAGGTCTCCGGAGTTACTGGCTTGAGCAGCAGCGCAGTCTGCAGTCAGGCGACGATTATACTGTCTGGTGCGCATGTCCAGGGTCTTTTCAATAGTGGTCGCTTCGGCTACAAATTCTTGGACGGTTTTCGGTGGGTTTCTTATCAGTCCCGCGAAGAGCTCCTGTTTGACCCCTCGCATGAGGAAACGAACTTTTTTCTCCTCAGGCATGTCTGGGTCAGCGTGACGGAATAGTCGGGTCATTTCTTCTGTGAAAATGGCGACATTTTCATTTGGTAGCTGAACCCGGGTCTCTAATAAAGCAGCGGCCCTCTGTTTTCGAGCGACGCTCGCGAACGTTTGCAGGAATGCGCCGCAGAAAACATCCCACGTTCGGAGCGCGGACTCCCGATTTTCGAGCCAGGTCCTTGCGGTGTCTTCTAAATAGAAGAACATACGACGCAGCTTTTCGTCATGGTCCCAGTGGTTGAGGGCGGCCACACGGTCGTATGTCTCTAGCCAGGACTCCGGGTCTTCGAACGATGACCCATGGAAAATTGGTGGTTCCCTGGGTTGATGCATGACCATCGTGGGCTGGGACGCTGCGGTTGTCATTGTCGCTGCAGTCGCAGTCATGGCCTTGGTCTTCCGCGGCTTGTCGTGTAGAAGCCCGTACTCCGGTGGTAGCCCTTGCTGTCGGCGGCTTGTTTGCTGCTCCTGGTTGGCGTCGGTGTCTTCTCCGCGACGTGGGCTGGGTTCACGGCTTAACGGGGGCGTCCGGTACATGAACGAAGCAGCACCTCCACCAAATGTCACGGGGTCGTGACGTGGCCGAAGACAGGAGACTTCTTGTTGGGATTTAACTGTTTATTTGGGCGAACCTGTGCTCGGTAAACAGAAAGTCCAATTACAGCAGCAGTCTCGCACAGATAGCAGTCTCAGACTGATAGCGGCGAACGGAGCGTCGGCCTTCGATCAACAACTGACAAGCGGCGAAGCGCGTCGGCATTTATACTCTTGCCGTCGAATGTTCTAGCGTTATCGCTGGCGGTGGCGTAGCTTCCAGAACAATCTGTACCGTTCGCACAGTGGGCGTGATCTTATCGAAATGGTCTACTACAGTCCGGAACCTTCTAGAAAACTGCAGGCGCGGTTTGCGCTAAGAATCGTGTGGTGTTTTGGGACGATAACAAAAACTTGGGAAATGGAACGTGGCATTATATTTTTTGTCGTATAGTCGACTACACATAAAGTCAAATGCGTACACATGCAGTAAATGCGAACCAATTCTCAGCGAACTTCGGCAACTTCAAGCGTATCTATCTATCTATTAGCCGCCTACGACTTTTAGCTCATCTATCGGTATCAATAATAGTATTGATACCAAGCTTGGTAGGGCTGTATGACGAACATATTCAATTAGTCATGATATGAAAATCAAGACATGTATGTCATGAATGTCATGAGTTACTTTTGATAGTCCTGAAGCTCTTGAGGTGGTTTCGTTCACATGTCATGTTGCAAAACTGGTATGGTATGACATGACTGCATGGCGAGCACAAGCGACTGACCCTAACATAAAAATCATGATATGCATGTCATGTAACAATATGACTGCATGCACTCGCGGCTGTTTCGCTAGCGTCACCTATACCAAGTTTAGTATTACGGTACGTTAATGGTTGATGAAGGTATGTGACTGGTGCAAACATGATAATCATTCAATGCGTGTCTTGTAACAACATGGCTACATGCCACTCTCACGATGCACTGGCGGCCGTTTCGCTAGCTTCACTTATACCAAATTCAGTATGACGGGATGTGAATGAATGACGAAGGTATGATACACGCGCAAACATGATAAACAAGAGATGCGTGTCATGTAATAAAAATATCATGAAACGCCAGAAGACAAAAAGAAGACTGCTGCCTGTAGTGAACGCGTGTTCCTTCACTTCTTCTAATAAACCATTTTCGTTCGAAGCAGTCCTTGGTGTCGATCGCCTTAATAATGGTGCCGTGAACTACCTCTTCACCGGCAAGAAAATTAACCTGCCACAGAGCAGCAGAAAAGAAATGGCGGAGGAGCAGAGGATCCACCTGGATTGAGCGACGAGACCACGGTGGACAGTACGAGCATCAGAACGAAGGAATAACTAATAAGCAGTCATTGTTAACCGTCTAAATATGAGCAAGGAAGTGATAACGAAGAAAAGAAAAGCGCTTCGCTCCCAGATCACGCGATGGATTAACGCAGCCGGCAAGAAAATTGATTCTTCAATTCTATCGCCTAGCGAACTCACTGAAATCTTAGAAAATGTTGCTAAAGGATTAGAAGATATATTGATTCTTCAATTCTATCGCCTAGCGAACTCACTGAAATCTTAGAAAATGTTGCTAAAGGATTAGAAGAAAGATTCAGATCAACAATGCCAAGACACGTAGTAAAGCCAATTGCAGGGGAGGAGTTCAACGAGGTGACATTAGCGGAACTAGCGGGTGTAGTGAGACACTTACCTCCTACAGCACCTGGACCAGATGGAGTAACTTCAGCAATGATAAAAGTACTATATGAGATTTCCCCACATGAACTCTGTAATATGGTTAATTACTCTTTGAAAAACTCTTGGATACCGGTGGATTGGAAGCTTTCCAAAATAATTCCGATACTTAAAAAACAGGGACTTGGGTATACACTTGACAATGTGAGGCCAATTTCTCTTACATCTAATTTGGTTAAACTAACTGAAAGAGTTTTGAATGCACGTGTAATAAAATACATTGAGGAGAAATCAATATTGAACCCCAGTCATATTGGCTTTAAATCGGGATGCTCCATATGGTGTGCGTACGTGGATTTGGAGAGTCGTATACAGTTGGCTAGGCGTAGAAGAAAGTATTGTGCATTAGTTACTCTGGATTTGGCCAAGGCGTATGACAAAGTGGAGCATAAAATACTCATAGAGCAGATGGAAAGGTCACACTTACCAAAATACATGACAGCATGGGTAGCAGAGTTTTTAAGGGAGAGAGAGTTTTATTGCTTTCAAAGGGGTTGTTTTTCTAACAGATATCGACAATACCGTGGCGTACCACAGGGGGCAGTGCTCTCACCGGTGTTGTTTAACATCTTCCTCAGTTCGATTCCAACACATAGCGATATTCATTTATATGTTTATGCAGATGACATTGCTTTCTTTGCGACAAACAGTGATCTGCAATTACTTTATTAGACATTACAGAATTACCTAAACATGATACAGGAATGGCTTCAAAAAAATTGGAATGTCTCTAAACGTAAACGAAAGCGCGCTTCTAGCGTTCTCGTTCAGGGATCCTGTCAACATATCCTTGATGTATGGCACAGAGCAGATTCCCCAGGTGGATTCACTTAAATACTTAGACATCATATATAACAGCTCGTGAAATTGGAAAAGCCACATCGATCACATTGCGTCCAAAGCAACACGAGCCATGGGGTGGTACGCAAGCTCAGCAACATAAAAAGGGGGTTGCGAAGAAATACATTAGTAATGGTCTATAAAATGTACATTCGTCCTATCATGGAATTCAGCTGTGTCTTATTTTCGGGCAGTGCGACATATAAAATGAGACCGCTAATACTATTAGAAAGGGAGGCTTTACGACTGTGCCTTGGACTGCCCAAGTTTGTTGCTAACAATGTGCTATACATGGAAGCGCGTCTACCGTCATTGTTGAATAGATTCAAAATGCTTACTATCCAAACATTTTTAAAACTATACACTGTGCCCCAGAGAGCATCATTTTATGATTTATTAAAGAACCAAGTTTATTTTTTGAAACTTGGTGGTCACGATTCCACTGCCCACAGATCTTGTTTCATTCAAGCGCTGCTAGAACCACTGAACGTCAAAATCAAACATATTTTCACAACAATAAACGTTAACTTAGATCTTAAGATAGAATTTGAGAATATTTATCCCTCTAATGCAAAGCAAATGCCATTTCAATATTTAAATGATCGGCTGCAGGATTACTTGGCGCATGTGAACATGAACAACATAATTGCGACCGATGCATCCGTATCAAATGAAAAGGCTGGGGCAGGTATCTTCTCACGTTCCCTTGACTGGTCCTTGTCGGTTAGACTCCCAGATTACACACCAATATTCATAGCAGAATTATTTGCTATTGTACTGGCACTACGGAAACTTCCTTTGGGCGAATCGGAAGCAGTCGTAATTACAGATTCTTTTTCAGTATGTGCTGCTCTGTCTTCAGGAGCCAACTTAACACTTATGCACATGTTTCGACAACTCATACCGACAAAACTTGAAAAAAACTGCAGCTCTTATGGGTACCAAGCCATCGTGGCATATATTTCAATGAGATGGCGGATGCACTAGCCACAGTATCTCTTAGCGGTCCCATTATCGCGATTTTGCCTAATACGGCTTACGCGACAGCATTAAGGTTTAGAAACCCCTGTTTGCGTGAATACGACTGCTACTCATTGGATAAATATCGAGATTTCGCACATCTAAGATGCCGCTGGAATAGACAGTGGTGTGCAACACGGCACTTGGAAGTTACTTTTACAAGATTGCGTTGCAGAATTCCTCATCTGAATTATTATTTGCATAAAGTTGGTCTAAAGGCGTCACCTTTATGTCAGACTTGCGAATAAATGGAAACGATAGATCACTTCTTTTTGTTCTGTCGCCGGTATTCTCATCAGCGGAAAGATACCTGGTAGCTCCACTTGAAAAATTGGGATTAGAATTAAATGTGGCCGTAATTTTGTCGTTTGGCAGCATTAGATTCGGTTATAGCCACAGGGACGTCTGCTCTGCGGTATTTGAATACATAATTGTAACAAAGCGATTGCCATGTTATTCTGCCAATAATATATATATAAATATATATATATATATATATATATATATATATATATATATATATATATATATATATATATATATATATATATATATATATATATATATATCATTTTAGACCCACCATTACCTCTGTGTCAAATCGCATCTGATGGCCTGCATCACTCCCTGCTCAGATATATTCCTTTTTCGATTTTCGGCTTTTCTTTCTATATTTTTTTCAGCCCAAAATTACGTTTTCTTTGAAAAACCATTAGCCTTTTAGTTTAGATCCTGCAGCCCGGTTCTGGCCGATCCCCTTTGTGGGTGTGCGCCAGAGTGTCAAGGATCATCATCATCATCATCATTAACGCATCCAAGCAGCAAATTAATGACGGAGCTAACCGGGAGCAGCTGCGTACAACGTAGGCACTAATTAAAGGAATAAGCGACAGTCTGAAGAGCGCGAACGAGCAAATGGAAAAGTTTCTGACAGAAGACAATGCTGAAGCTGAATTCAAAAAGGCCATAAAGTACGACATGAAAATAACGACGACCTTGTCTGCAATACAATTCGGACTTCGACAGCTTGAACAATCGAATTCAAACAATAGGACAAGGCAGTTGACACCAACAAGTACAGGACAAGAAGCCACGAAACTAGTTAAGCTACCAAAGCTTGAAATGGTAAATTTTGGGGGAAAATCTTTGGAGTGGAACCACTTTTGGGCTCAGTATAAGTCGGCAGTTCCCCTGAGACCGAACATGAGCAAGGGATAGAAGTTCAATTATTTGTTACTATCGTTAAGCAGAAAAGCAGCGGCTGTTATTGAAGGACTTTAGTACCCGGCAGAGGAAAATTATGACGACGTAATCAAAATACTGCAAAAAACGTTCGGCAATCAAGAACATTGAATTGAGATGCACATGAATGAGCTCTTGAGTTTGAAGGAAGCGAGGTCTGCTCAAGATACCAATGACCTAAATAGGCTAGTACAGACAGTGCAAGTTAATATATTGGCATTCATATCCCTAAAAGTGGAAACCAAGAGCTATGCGCCGGTGTTGTTACTAGTATTAAAAAGAGCAATTCCACCAAAATTATCAGTGCAGTTCTAGTGAAAAGAAGCTATGAGAAAAACCTCAGCTTCAGAAAATGATGAGCAAAGCAACCCGCCAGGAAAAGCGTGCGAGGAAAAGCTGGACAGGCTTATGATATTCTTAAGAGAGCAAGCGGCTTTTCGTGAAGAAACGCAACGTGAACAAGAGAGGATAACTGCAAAACCAAGAAAGAACGGCCGACAGATCCGCAGAACTTCAAGCTTCTATAGCTCAGCGGACAGAATATGCTTATTCTGTAAGCAGAAAACCCACGCAACCTAAAGCTGTCGTCGGAGCATTCAAATGGATGAAAATAAATGTATGCTTACTGAAACTAGAGCATGCTCCAGATGCACGCGACAAAACCACACTGCACGCATTTGCAAAACCTAAGTAAAATGCAAGCAATTCAAGGGATGACATGCCACGTCAGTGTGTAGAACTGTGATGCAGAAAACAAGGGCAGAGATGGTCTCAACAGCGCAAGCCGAAGCGACGACGTCCACGCTACAAGCAACTGAAAATATCACGCATAAGTTTGTGCTTTTGCAGACGTCTGTAGCGTGCTTAGAAGGAGAAACATGTGGCCAACATTGCCGTTTGTTATTAGACAGCGGAAGTCAACGTTCATTTATTGAAGCGGGATTAGCAAAAGAAATAGGTGCGAAGATGTTGCGACAGGAAAGGCTGACGATTGGTACATTTGGAGGAGACGAAAAGGTCAAACTAATGAACGTGGTGCAAGTGACTATAGGATAACGAGAAACAAGAACGACAACAGTGATTAAGGCGTTACAAGTCGACGTTATCTAGCATAGTTGTATACCCACTCGAAATCAGAAACCTAGCGAGAAAATGAAACAGCTAACATGCAAGTGGCGGATCACAGGACCGAGACGGGCAAAAGATTCTGTAGGACTACTAATTGACTCAGACTATTATTGGGAATTCTTTACCGGTAGAACGCCAAGAATTGAGGACAGACTGATGGCTGTAGAAACTATACTGGGATGGGTACTGCAAGGGCCGTCAGAGCAGAGCAAGACAAAACTAACACATAATCAAGCAGTCATGGCTCCGAAGGTTGAAGTTGCGGAGACAGAACTCCAGCAAGAGCTACAGATGTGTGGAGCCTGAAGTCAATGGGGATCACAAGAAATAGTTTGGATAACACAGAAAATGAAGCGCTCGAAGAATTCGAGCGCAAGACTGTACAACAAAACAGTAGCTATCAAGTCGGCTTGCCATGGAAACAGGACGTAAACTTGGAGAGCAACCAAGAAAATGCGATAAAAAGACTACAGCAACTGACTAAAAGGCTGCAGAAAAATGAAGACTTGTTGCATCGCTACGACAAAACTATATCAAAGATTATTGCATTAGGAGTCACAGAGGCGGCCCAAGAGCCATCAGAACAGCCAAATGCACTTTGCTACTACATGCCACATCATGCATCATTCGAGAGGACCGAGCCACAACAAAGGTTCTAGTAGTGTTCGACCCTTTATCACATTTTTAAAAAGGCATGTCTTTAAATGATAACCTAGAGACTGGTTCTAATTTGAATGAAGACATGCTATCGCTGCTAATGAATTTCCGAAAAGAAAAGGTGGCATTAGTAGGAGATGTTCGAAAGCCATTTCTACAAATATCTATACACGAAGAGGATGGAGATGCAATGGAATTTCTGTGGTGGAATCATGACGCTGAGGGAAGGTTAATGAATGATGTGAAAACATGGCGCATGACATGAGTAACGTTGGGAACAAGACCAAGCAGGTTTATACTGGCAGCTACAATTAAACACCCCTTGAGACAAGTAGAAGACCAGTTTCCTGAGACACCAATGACACTGCAGAAAGTGGTCTACGTGAATGATGTCATTTTGGGAGCAGCAACGCTTGATAAAGCAGTCATGTTGTACAACGAGGCGAAGCAAGTGTTCAGAGAGGCAGCGACGAATTTGAGAAAATGGACATCCATGAAGAGCGATTAAACAAAATAATAGATGAAAACCAAAGAGATGATTCTCACTTGAATATTCGATCTAGAAGATTTACAACGCTTCTGGGCTTGATATTAAAACACTCAAAAGACATTATTGCCTTCCCTGTTGAAAAGTGGGAATCGATAACAAATACAACGTACTTGACAAAAAGAATCATGTTACAAGCCACAGCAAAGATAATTCACCCACTCGGCTTGTTGTCGCCGTTTACAGTACGCGTGAAAATAGAACTGCAGAGACTGTGGAAAACGAACGTCACGTTGGACGACCAGCTCCTTAAAGAAGAATGCGGCAAGTGGAAGAACCTCATGTTTGAAGCGGAAGGCTTTCGAGTTCTAGAAATCATCCGATGCTACGCAAGCAAGAATCAACCAGTACAAGCATACAAGATGCATGTATTTGCCGACGCGAGCCCATCAGCATACGGAGTGGCAGCATACTTAATAGCAGTACACCACGATGGAAGCAAAGAACCAAGGCTGGTAAGAGCAAAAGCTCCAATTAAAGAGCTGACGCTGGCGAGACTTGAACTGATGGCAGCGGTGGTAGCATCAAGATTGTGGCGACTACATCAAAGGTCACTTCAACGAAAGATTTCAGAAGATACCCTGCAAGACGGACTCGACGATTGTGCTTCATTGGATCAAGGGAAAAAGCAAAAGGGATTCGTTTGTTTCCCACCAAGTCGCGGAAATCAGAGAAAAAAACACTTCAAGCAAGCTGGTCATTCGTTCAAATTGACGACAACCTTGCTGACCTACTTACACGAGGAATAAGAGCAAAGGCATTGATAACATCAAAGTTATGGTGGAACGGTCCCAAATGGATAACATCTCCAGAAAAGAAATCAACAAGTATAATTGGCACGAATACAGAAATCGAAGACCAGCATAAAGCACAATGTCACCAATGCATGGAAAGTGCCTAAATTGAGCCAATCTTGAAAATCGAAAAGCATTCATCATACGGACGGCTTATAGGAGTGACAGCATGGGTGTTCAGATCCATAGACAACACAAGAAGGGAAAATCACAAAGGGCTGTTTGCAGGAGAAGAGGTAACAAATGCAGAGAAATATTGGGTAAGATAGACCTAAATATCACTGAGACAAGGGGTGAGGCCTATTCAAAGACTCAATTATTTGAAATTTGTGAACACGAAGTGTACTTTGATGGCGATGAACAATAGACAGAAGGAACGATTGCAGTGCAGTAAAGAATTCAACAAGCACGTTATAGCTATAGTAATTCCAAAGGATGGGCATTTCACGGAACTGTTAATACGTCACGTGCATAAAATGGTATTACACGGAGGAAGTGACGCTAGCGCAACTTCGAACTAGGTTCTGGATATTGCCGGGTAGACAAGCAGTGAAAAGAGTTCTGAACAGATGTGTTGCATGCAAGAGGCATAACTTCAGACCGGTGACTCAAAATATACCTCCACTCCCGGCTGATGGAGTCACCGAAACAGAGCCATTTAATGTTACGGGTGTTTAATTCACTAGACCTCTTTACGCGAAGGACAAGTACAAGATTGTGAAGCAATATGTACTCATATTCCCCTGCGTGGTAACGAGAGGAGAGCACTTAGAGGGTACCGACAGTTTGTCATCGTCAAGTTTTCTTTAAGCTTTCCGACGATTTAGAGCTCGACAGAGAATGCCAGCAGTAATCTACTCGGACAATTCCAAAACATTTATAAAAGTTGAAAAAAAAAATCAACAGATTGCTCGAAACAATTAAACATGAGGTCCTAAATGATTACTGCCGTGACCAAAAAATTCAGTGGAAAACGATAGCCGAAAGTTTGCCGTGGTGGGGAGGATTTTATGAGCACCTAGTAAGAAGGCTGGAGACGTCGATGCGAAAGATAATATCGAAAAGTACAGCTTCGGTAAAGGAGCTATGCCCTATTGTAGGAGAAGTTGAAGGACCACTCAACAATCGACCGTTGACTTACGTGTATGAAGAACCTAACGAGCTATCGCCACAAATGCCGGCCGACATTATTGGCGGATGGTGACAGCTTCAAGACGGACAAACCAGACTGTACAACGGTGACATTAAAGACGCATGGCAAAGCAGATGCAAACTCGTGCAAGCTTGGTGGAAAAGATGGCATCGAGAATACATCAAGGAAATAGGAGCTATGGTCAAAGCCAAGAAGCGGCAAGCAAAACCACTCTCACAGGTTGACATGGTGTTGGTTGAGAACAAGGCTTCAAGAACATTTTGAAAAATGTGCCAGATTGAAAAACTCTATCCTTGGCTGGACGGAATAACAAGAGCTTGTCTTCTTCGCACAGGCAAAATAAACTTCTAAGGAGATATGTTATACCCTATGGTCCGTACATTTTGCCCATCGATTTATTACAACGCTCTCCCAAGCGTACGTCGCCACACTAAATTGAACGATTGCCTTCCACCAATGACACGCGCCATGTGTGACATCATTTCTATTTTATAACATCTCGAATCTTTTCATTATCAACTACAAGTACCGCCGCCTAGTTTATAACAACTTGCATCTTCTCAGCATCAGCTACAAGTACCCCTATTTAGTGAGCACTACAGGAACTAATCGAGAGGTTGCTACAAACAGGGGACGCACAGCCAACGCCTTAAGGAGCTTCACCCCTAAAAAACACTTGGCAGTAGGCCTGTATCTCCAACGGTCTTTATTGTTATTTCATAACGTTCTACTGAATAAATGTAACAACGCAGTCACCTTCCCTCCGCATGCTCCGCATAACATTGCTTGCCGTGGTACGTGGGATCTACCGAATTTTTGCAGGATTATGATCATTTGGGGTGGGGGACAATATGTTCGAATTTGTCTCACAACGACATGCTCCTTACTAACGCAGAAGTTGTATGGCTGCGGAGCACTAAAGATCACAAAGAACAAAGAGTTACCATTTCCTGCAGAGTGATTCGCTAAAGGAGCACTTTTACTTAGCAGGAAGATGTTAATCAAGATTTGCAAAGGCAGTATTGAACCAGTTCCGACTTTCATCCGGCTTATTCACTAAAGGTATTACATGCATTTGATATGAGCCCGAAAGGCTAAGCTAGGCACACGTGAAATTCATGAGCACGTTCACATCCGGCGCTATAGTAAACATATGTCTGTGTGTACATAATTTGTACATATCTTTAGTATTATTTTGTAACGTTTAACTGAATAAACATAGCAACACAGTCACCTTTCCTCCGCATGCTCCGGATAACCTTATTTGCCATGGTACGTGAGATCTGCCAAAACTTCGCAAGGTTATGATTTTTTGGGGGGGGCGGGGGACAATATGTTCGAATTTGTTTCACGGTGGCATCTTCCTTACTATCACAGAAATTGTATGGCTGCGGAGCAATAAATATCGCAAAAAACAAAAAGTTATTTTTTCCTGCAAAATAATTTGCTGAAGAAGCACTTTTATTTAGCAAGAAGATGTTAATCATGCTTTGAAAGGCACTCTTGAACCGAGTTCCGACTTTCATACGGCTTATTCACTAAGGGTAATGCACACTTTTGATATGAGCCCAAACGACTACCCTAGGCACACGTGAAGATCGTGAGCACGTTCACACCCGCCGCTAAAGCGATCTTAACAGATGCGTTATTGCCAGTGTGGATGTGCTATCCAAAGAAATCAGCTGCCGCAATGCGAGTCACTCAGGCAAGATTGTGTTGCTTTTACGCGATTTCAAATTGAGGCTACATAAATCAGGCAACAATGGGGATTCACAGTCATGCCCTTACTTACGTACAACGAAATAACAAAGCACTTCTATCTGTCAAGAAGGGTATTCCCTCTCCCACACCCGGCCTTGTGCAGGGCGCAGGCAGTCACCCTAAGACTATTGCAAGCCAGTGCATATCCTAACCCTGCGGTTCATCATGCCATCTACCCTGAACGGTATCAAAGTGCGGATTGCCCCGCTTGTGGACTGTTAGCCACATTCAATCATGTGTTGTGGGAATGTGAAGCCATCGGCACCGCCCTCAGCGAGGACAGGTGGGCTGCGCTCTTACGCAGCCCCGAACTTAAGGATCAAATCCTGGCCGTCCAGAATGCCCGTGAATGGGCCGCCAAGCTCGGCTTGATGGTCCCAACGTGGGATTAGCCGGGTGGCGTGGGGTCTCCCCTGCGTCTTCTCAGGACAAAAATAAGTTTTAATCAATCACAGTCATGCCAGTAGCAATTTACAGAGATAAAGCGAGGATGTATTTCATGTCAACTGTGGCTTAGTCGAAGACATACAGCCAAGTAAGGTGAAGAGCCAGGCCGTGCAGCTGTGTAATAATGCGGGGCTTGAAAACTTGGCAGCATCATTCAAGAAAGCTGAGACTCTGACTCTCAAGTCTTTTATCTCTGCAAAGACGCGAGGAAGCATGCCCGTTCGGAGTCATTGGGAGAGAAAAAAAAGTGCCGCCATATCTACGAAGTGAATGATGATAAGTAGGCGAAGCTCCGGAGGTAAACCTGGTAAACCATGAATCCTCCGAACATTTCGCCGACTCGATATTATTACAACGCCCCCCTTAGCGTACGTCGCCGCACTAAATAGAACGATTGCCTTCCACCAAAGACACGCGCCATCTGTAACATCATTCCTATTTTATAACATATCGCATCTTTCATCATCAACTACAAGTACCGGCGTCTAGGTAATAACATCTTGCATCTTGTCATCATCAGCTACAAGTATCACCATCTAGTGAACACTGCAAGAACTTAACGAGAGGTGGCTACATACAGGGGACACACAGCCCACGCCTTAAGGAGCTTCGCCCCTAAAAAACACTTGGCAATACTCCCTAGCTCTGTACCACCAATGGTCTTTGTCGGTCTTACCGCCGTATTCAATAACGTTCCTTCACTGAACCTTTCACCCCGACTTGAGAACATTGATGGCAGCGCCGTCTCTAAGCAGAGAAAGTCGCCCCATATCAGCGATAAGCTGCAGCGATTTTTGAGAAGTGCGTCATTTTTAGAGGTTCAGCGGAGCTATGCTCTGCTCGTTCAAGCGAAGGACGACACTCGAGTCGAGCAGTGTTCGTTAATACAGCGGTTAATCACAAACCCGTTCCTTGTTAAATGACAAAGTGAAGTAGACTTGTTTTAGGCAACCTTGGCAACACAGAGGTGTGAGCGTTCTCGGTGGATGTCAAGGATCTATATTACTTCCTTGCCTGAGGCTCCCATATGTCAAGCCGTCAGCAAGAGCATTGATAAACACGGCACAGTTCGGTTTCAGAATTCGTGCGGTACAAACACGTTAGCTTTCTTGGAGTTGCTGCGCTTGTTCCTACATTCTATCTTTGTCGGATGTGAAGGTGGCTTTTATATCCAGAGTGAGGACATCTGTATAGGCTGTTGCCTTGCTTCCTCTTTGAACGAATTGCTTTTAGCTCACCTCAATAGCCAGCTGCAAGATGCCCTTTCAGGCCACTGTGTCCTCAACATTATCAGATTGATCGACGACTTCTTGGTGCTCTCGAGGCTTTACAGTTCCACTGACCAATAATCACTGGCCATATTTGCCGTATTTGTGGCCGTTTTCAACGCATTCACGTTAACCACATAACTCCTCAGAGACGGTTGCTTAATGTTTTTAGACTTCCTGCTGTATGCTGGCTGTCTGTACACTTGCTGAAAGTATGCAACGAGATATTAAAAAGGTTTTCTTTCGTTCAATTGGGCGCACTCAAATTTTGTGAAACGTCGAGTTGTCACAGGTGTTCTCAGGAGTGCCTTGAAGAGGTCCTGCCCTCTTTAAGTCCAAATAACCTTTCGTGCCCAGATATGACTGGAATACTCAGTGCTTTGCCACAAATCTACTGAGTGAGCTTTTCAAACGTAGTACCAAAACATGCCCACCACAGGAAAACCAGAAAGTTTCCCTCATCCCTTACGCGCATGGTGGGAGCCATGTGCTCAAGAAAATCACCAGCAAAGCCAGCCGAAGCGTTCTTTTTTTCGGCTTCCCGTAAAAGCTAGGCCACCTATGCAAGAATGTAAACACTCACAACCCCAAAGTGCAGGCATGCGTCAAGAAATAGAGGACGCAGTAAGTGCAGTGGGTTAGCCATGAAATGTACGACATTCCGTTGTCATGTGACCGCACCTATACTGGACAGAACCGTCGCGGCCGGAACCATTGTTACTAGAGTAAACTCAGTTTCAAAGCTCCGTATTTCCGCCAGCAGTGGAGGGTGGGCCGAACGGTGGTCGAGAGAACTAGCGGCGCTGCAGTCCGATTTTGCGCTACTCTCGGCGCATCGTCTGCTACGGTGGCTTACCGCGGTGGTCCGCCGTGCTGTTGCTATTGGTGTTCTTCTTGGTGTACTATTATGAAACTTTACCATTCATCGTGCTTCCAGTCTACATTGTCACGTCATATATATGTTTACGCTCCAAGTCGCCTATATGGATTGGCCTGGATGCGTTGCCCATTGCAAGTAGACTAGTGACTGATGTCCATGTTATATTTGAGCTGTCTTCATTGTATTTAACCTCAAAATACAGGAGTTTCTAGGTAAATGAGAATTGCCAGCGTAGGTTTTATGGCGACCGCTATCATTTTAAGGAGAACCGTCTTGCCAAGACGAAAAACGGCCCAAAACGGCTGTAAAAGCCTCAAGTTGACTTACCGGAACACAAAATGCTTTAGAACAATACTACTCATGTTTTTTTACTGATTGCATACAAGACGTTCTCAAAAAAAAAAACAGCATACCCATGCTATACACTGTTCACCAGATAAGTCTTCGCAACGACTCTCAAACGAGAGCAGAATGCAAAATGTTACAGCAGCTTCACCTTCTTTCTCGCACTTAACATCATTTCAGAAAGCTTATAATAGGTTTTCTCGCAAAAAAGGTATTCTCGTCAGAATACGAAACATCACTACTCTCGCCTTCACGTTCTCATCTTAGACTGTTTAATTGAAAAGATGCAGCAGCAACCACTTCAACTTTCTAAGTGCAATCCAAAGGAGGTCACATGAATGGAGTTCTGTTTGAATGCCTCTAGACAGATTTCTCAACTGTTTCTATTGTAGAGAGAAACCCGCGTAAAGTATGATGTATGCAGCAACCTCGAAAGCACTTCATCTGATTAAGTGCATTTTCGTGCGGTTTGGACGTGGTGGCCATAGGGGTACTTGAGAGGTGTGTTGTACTCTTTTCTGCGAATGCATACCCAGGGAATTTTTCTTCGAACATATCCACGGATGTGCCACACTCACAGGGTGTTACTGGTGGACTACGCTCTACTAGGTAGAGGTGACACCGACATGTGACACCAACTTGTGCCCCCCCGTTACCTGCTCTAAGGTTCAGAAATGAGAACACAGCGATTCAGAAAAATATCTACTGCTGCAATATGAAGCTAATGTAAGAAAATATGATCACTGGTAAAAGATGACCACTTATATAAGATTGTGTTGTTTCATAAGCGATAGATCAAGTAAAGCAACATTATCCACTGCTTTGAAGGCAGTGCGATAGTTGATTGATTTCTGGGGTTTAACGTCCCAAAACCACCATATGATTATGAGAGACGCCGTAGTGGAGAGCTCCGGAAATTTCGACCACCTGGGGTTCTTTAACGTGCACCCAAATCTGAGCACACGGGCCTACAACATTTCCGCCTCCATCGGAAACGCAGCCGCCGCAGCCGGGAATCAAACCCGCGACCTGCGGGTCAGCAGCCGAGTACCTTAGCCACTAGACCACCGCGGTGGGCGCAGTGCGATAGTTTACGAATGATCGAATGTCACTGTGATGCAACTCCCGAAGTATCGATAGCGTAGTTCGTAACGTGCCTTTCTTCTTGCTGTTCTATGTCTGGGGACTCCTCCAAACCTCGAACCGAGTATTCGAAGGGCGCCATGAGTTGCTTTTTTTGGGGGGGAGGGGGGAGAAAAAGGGACAATGACGCCCTTGTTATGAACATTTTGGCTTCGATATATGGGGTGGACTTGCAGAGAACAAGTGCGGAAGGGTACCAGGTGCGAGCTTGCCCTTTCCGCATGAGATCAAAAGTTCGTGTTCAGAAAACCATGACGGTACTGCGTTACCATGTTGCAATTCTCAAATTGAACGTCATAGACCTTGTGTTTAGCAGTGAGCTTTCTATTTTTGCGAGTCAAAGCTCGCTGCCATCTTTTGAATTCCATCTGATTTCTTTGGAGGTCTGTCACGGTCAACTCAACTTGGTTAATAGCCGAATGAAGAACAAATTATGGCATGCTAATGATTTAATTCCCCATCCGGATTTAAAAACTCGGCTATATTAACATGGTCTCCAATTGTTGTGCTCATCCGCTTACTATCTTAGGGTATTTTCGTTATAGGTAACAACTATCCTTCAGTGTGTGCCTTAATCACTTCCTCCAAATACGGTGTCCGATAAATGATGTTTCTTCACTTTTACTTATATTTATATTATATATGCACTGTTTATTATTCAACCAAGAAAACGTTAAAGAGATCGTTTCGCAATAATTTAGATGTCGGCATCTCCGGTTGTGAGCGAAAGAACATCAACTTGTGCGTGACAAAAAAAAAACAAAAAACGCAAGGCCTGCGCGGCAGGCGTTGCAGATTCACAGCGAAAGCTAGAAGAGCGGCCTCTCAAAGCTTTTTTAAACACTGTTAGGCAATTACATCCACTACGGACAACAGGCGCCTCCTATTATGATGCTGTGGAACTACTAGCGGGTTGAAGAGAGTGGCCGCAAGGGGGACGGGAGAGATGGTTGGCGAGCGCGAAGCGGTTCACAAGGTATCAGTTATGTAATCTCTTTGAATCGTCAATAAATCAATTCTTTGTCGTTCAATCAGTCGTGTCATCGTATGCATCAACCCCTGACAACACTCATTGGGTAACGGATGAAAGCAAACTTGCCTAATGCCCACTACTGCATTATTAATGAAAAATTTAGGGTAGTAGGGTGGCCCCCACTATGCTATTTTTCGTAATTCTTATGAGAAGTGTGGTATACGCTAAACTATTGCGAGGAATTTTGTGTCAATTGTTCATGGAGTAGCTGACGACGATGAGGAATTATACCTGAATTTGCATGTTTGTTATTATAAGATTATTAAGCAAATTTTAAACATCAAGTCTAAACATGTTCGAATCGTTTGAAAGGCTTTAAATTTCATATCCTCAATTCTTGGCCAATCCCCCTGAGTGGCCAAGAGCCATAGTGGAGGCATCATCATCATCATCATCAAGTAGCTATGCACAAGAGTTATTAGCTGAAAAAAAAACAAGCTTTTGTAATAGGTTTGAGCATGGGATGACCCACTTGTGTAGTTATTCGCATTGTGAGAAGACTACTTGCTTTTCACTGTTTTAAAACGCTTCACAAGTCGTAAGTCGTATTAACGCCATTGCCTGCCAGACATCAAGCCTACTTCAGGCAAGTTTGCCAACAAGTCCCGAGCACCGGCGTGGCTCAGTGGGAGAATACTGGGCTGGTACCCAGCGGACCTATGTAGGGGCCGCAATGTGTCAGTGGTACTACGATTTTTTTTCTAATTTCGCACGATGTGTTTATGGACACCGGCGGCGAACAAATACGGCGCTGCGCGTGAACCGAGTTGTGATCTCATAACAGTTTTTGTTGTAAAATCAAGAAACCTGCCTATTGAATAAATAATGAAAAAACTTATATGCAATTACGATTCAAACCGAGGCTGTCTGAGTGAAAATAAAGTGTTCTACCGAAAAAGCACGCCACTGGTCGAGACTGATTCGAACAATAACAGTAACAACATAAAATCTGAGCGTCGTGTAGTAGAAGTTCTCATTGATATATGATATTGTGCCTAACCAAAAAAGCGCGGCCTTAGTTTTATACTTTTTTCATTCAAAAGTCCTTTCAATGGGCGCAATATTAAGTGGTAGAGGCGTAGCATGGCGCCAGGCATTCAAATGTGTACAATGCGCAAGACTCAGTGTTTTGAAGGCCTATCCGTTAAAGAGCGCTTAAACATAAATGTTCGCGCGTTGCCTTACGCACGCGTAGAGGGCCCTTCGCGGATTGGCGTATTTGACCGCTTATGAGTTGCATTTTCAATAGACATTCTCCAATAGTTTGAAAATCCTTGTGTTGCGTACACACTCATTCGTTCCCTCCAGGCACACTTGAGGCATACACTGACAACTAAGCTAGGTAGTAAGTGAGAATGCGATTCGAACAGGTCCCGGTTACGCTATCACGGCCTAGTGTTGTAGGCGAACCTCAAGCGTCGTCAATGTTTTGAAATTGCTATGTTTAGAACTGTTGTGCAATTGTCCCGCACAATATATGATACTGCATGTAATAATGATACTGTTAATAAAAATTGTTATTTTATTTGTACACGAAGGTAACGTGCGAGGCTACAGAGAGAAAACCCGGGCCTGATAGAATATTCTACAGAGCACTGTGTCACCTCGGTGAGTGTGCGAGAAGTACCCTCCTCGAGATATACAATGATTCGTGGTGACAGAGCACCCTCCCAGTGCTCTGTCACCAGGAAGACCAGCCGTTTGGTCCCATTACTGAAGCCTGGCAAGTCACTACTGGTGCTCACACCATAACGCCCAATCGCACTGGCTAGTTTCTTAGGCAAAATGATGGGGAGTATGGTACTACGACAGCTATAATGGTTCCTGGAGCATCACATCTACCCAGACACTATGACGGGTTTTCGCCGTGGCCGATCATCAATTCATAGAGTCATAGACCTGGTAAGCTACGTGCAACACGAAAAAGGCCATAAGCGTCTCTGCGCTTCTTTATTTCTTGATGTTAAAGGGGCTTATGATAACGTAACTCATGATGCTATCCTCCACTCCTACCTCTCAAAGAGGTAGGAGTGGGTGGTAGGATGTTTCAGTGGCTACGCAGCTATCTCTCTGAGCATCCTTTTTCGTGAGAACCAGGGATGGTGACACTTCGCTACATTACAGCCACCGTGGTGTTCCCCAGGGTGGCATACATAGCCCTGTACTATTTAACCTGACGCTACTCGCTCTCCATGAGCATCTACCAAGTACTGTCAAATTGTCAATGTACGCGGACGACATCTGCGCTTGGACGTCTGCAGTAAGACGTCTACATATGCGAGAGCGAATTCAGAGACCTGCCACTTAATGTGCCATTCACCTCCGTAAACGAGGTCTGGAAATTTCCTCTGAGAAATGTGCACTTGTGGCATTTACCCCAAAACCAATGCAGGACTACAGCATTCTGATAAACAGTGACAGGATACTTTACATACGATCGTACAAGTTCCTAGGTGTTATTATTGAGACATACCTCTCATGGAGCCTGCAAATATCAAACGGCGGTTGCATCAAGCATCAAACGGCGGTTGCTACAAGCATCAAACGGCGGCTGACAGACACCTGCAATTTGTTCAAGTTCTTCACTCAAAACAACTGGCGAATGTCCACAGCAAATATGTTGCGGCTATACAGGGTTATTTCCTTGGATTCCTTCGGTATAGCCCGCATGCGTTAACCAACGCAAATAAAACAAGTTTACGAATGCTTCAAAGTGTCCAGGCTCAAGCACTCCGAATTTGTCTAGGCTTGCCCTAAAGTGCATCCACCAAGGCAACAATGGCCATCACAAGGGACCACCTCACTAAGACCCACATTAATGTTGAAGTGCTGAGAACACTTATACGACATCTTGCTCGAACTCGTCGACATCAAATAGCCTCTCTACCAGTGGACCGACCACGCACATCTTACTGCAAAATAGTGACCGCACGTGACGAATCAATCCCAACTTCATTCTCTCCTGCCGCTAGACCTGTGACTCCGCCATGGTGCCTAGCTCAAGCGATTATTGGTATTACCACACCTGGCGTCCTGAAAAAAAAAAGTCAGTTTGTCGTCACCAGCTCTTAAGCCGCTCACACTACTTCTCTTTTATGAAAAATACCAAGACTCCATACATATATAAACTGACGGATCGGTTCAGCGGAACAGCTTAACCGGAGCAGTCGTGATACCAAGGTTGGTCATAACGATAAAATTCAAGACGTCCCACGCAACATTATCAACGGCAGCAGAATTGACAGCACTTCGTACCAGGTCGCAATTTGTCATTGATCAACCTACATGCAAGTGAACTATTTTCTGCGACTTGAACACGGCACTGCTGTCTCTACTATGAGCCTTACGCCGTGGACCGCACGAGCAGCTGGTACTAAAGATAGCAGACGTTATACACCGCTTGACTGCGAAAGGGCACCAAATTACATTTCAGCGGTTACCCAGTCACTGCGAAATGATCGGCAATGAACTGGCCGATCAAGCTATTCTACAATTCAACACTATCAATAAGATGCTACTTCACAGCAGAAGGCCCTGAAAGTGCTAGTGCACTTTTTGCGATCGACGGGCCTTTCTGAACGGCAGTAGCTAGAACGCCCTCCCTGTGTGTGTTTTCGTTTTCTCATGAGTGCACGTGCGTTTCTTTTTTCCTTCTCACTCTGTCTACCTCCTCTTTCTTGTACCTGTTCTCCCCCCCTCCAGTGCTGGGTAGCGAACCAGATGCCAATACCTGGTTAAGCTCCTGGCCTTCCTTTCTCTCTCTCTCTCTCTCTATCCTTACGATCGTCCGTCTGCTGTACCCCGTCAGTGCAGGGCAAAAGAAGCCGGTGGGCTAAATATATGAGCTTCTCAAGCTGCATATAGCAGCTGCTAACTTGGCTCCTGCGACTGTGTAACAATGTATACAATAAAATAAACAAATAAACGAATAAACGATTAATTAGGGTTGCACGAAGCGCAGTTGTCATTGCAGTCGTCGCTGTTAGGAGTCCAACGCAAAGCCATTCAGCGTACCTCACTATCAATAAATGTGCTCATCTTGTACGCTTCATTCTATTTTCAGCATTATCAGCAATTGTGTTTTCAGCATTACCAGCAAGATAGCGTAATGATCGTGTGTCGCCACATCGCACGGCAGCGCCCGCTCTAATCGGGAACTTTAGCTTGTACGTATACTTCTTTACGGTACCGTTTTACTGGTTTTCGTTTACCGTGTTACTGGCGCCCGAGTTTTAGCTGCGTGTTGCTACACATACGCGAACCTTTACGTTCGTACGTAAAAGTTTACCTTCACCGAAGATGATGATCATGGATGCACACATATATGTTTTCTTTTAAATAAAGCTCAACCAGCGCTGCGGCACAAATATAATAACTTTCAATATGTAAAACTATCAAGTGTTTTGGTGCTATATATTCACCTAACCCATTAAACTTGGCTGCGTGCAGAAGGCTATAAGTAGCAACCGCATGGTTCATTAAGCCTCTCTGGTTAAGCCTCTCTCGTTGAACGGTCAGCGGCTAGCCGCATTCGCAAAGAAGTGGTCATCGATTTGGCAACGAGTGTACTCCAAGATCAATTACTGGCTGAAAATCTTCCGTGGAAGTACATCGACGATTTACTGATTATGTATTTGCGAGATCGAACAAACTCGTCGCCTGGCGGATTGCTCCGTGCGTCGTCTGCTAGCCACGTCGTGCTTCTATGTGCGCGTACGCCTTGCACATTTTCGAAGTGTGGTTTGTCTAGTCATGTCAACGCAAGTGTAACTGTTTTTACCTGTACCTATAACGACGTACGAGAGCATGTGGTCTTTCTAATGCTAATGCGTTGTAATAAGATCAGTGAGTGCAACTTTCCAAAGTGCTGTTTATTTTCGTTGTACCCTTCATTCACCAGAATAAATTCAGAGTGGGTGCCGTTTTCTGTTTCAAGCATATCGCAAATGGTCTGAGGATCCTCTCAAACATGACGACTATTAATAAAGTATAAATGCAGCGTTTTATAGAGACTTGAGAGCAGAAAAAGAGGCTCTTGGCCATAGATCTGGAAGCTGTTGGTAGGTGTACAATACAGTAGTGTATTTATTGATCGTGCTAGGAAGCCTTAGCTTTGTTTATCTGGCCGTGATACCGCTACACAGGAATATTACTACCACATAAACAGTGACACATCGGTACTTAAACTGTACTGAAAACAGAGTTGCCGCGTGCAACCATGTGCTTAGATTTAAGAACGCTTTAAAGAAGCCAGACTTTGGAAATAGTTCAGACGATATGCCTTGTATATAATGCCGTGCAACTTAACTGAAAATTTCATCTTTGTTACATTGTCTTCAGCGTTTATGTGGCATCGTTAGTGACTGACTGAGGGCAGTGGTAATATTTGTTTGAAAAAAAAAATGCTTGTCTCATTAATCAGGCTTTTGTTGTAGCACTGTCATGCACGTAATCTATCGATGAAAGCTTTCTGCTGAACTCTTATATAAGATTTTTATAATTTTACTGGCGAGAGCACATTTGCGTGCATGTGGTGAATGCAGTATAGTGTCAGCCCCTGAGCCACTGAACGAAGCGCGGATGCGAGGTATTTGTAGATGTGCCGCCGAACACCTGTCCACACTTGCGCGGGCGCGGGGCTGGCACCTAAAGCCCGATTTCTGGGAGGTTGCCTGATATGACAAAGCTTCGAGCCGCTAGAAATAAATGGCTACAGTACCCTTTATTGGCTGCTGTGCTTCGCTTTAAGGCATCTTCGTCACTGACCTTGGTGAAATCAGCTCCTGTGTCATCCCTTCTCTCCGCACATAACGGTACGTTAAAAACAGAGTAGTGCGTAACTGTCTGACACTAGGCACGTAGGTTATGCCTTTATTCATGACTTATCTAGAGATGTAAAGGTGATTATTTCTACGCTGTTATCTTCTGTCTTTTTAGGTGCTATGTGTTCTGGTTTAAGTGCAGTTGTTCTCTAGTGGTGTCGTTCTTCAAGGAGTGTTTAGGAGACACCTCTGACATTCCAAAAATAACAAAACTTGCTCGTTGTGCCAACAGAACCTAACAGATACTCATGTCTGCATTTTCCCATTAGTCTGTTGTAAGATGTTCTGTGTAAGCGCGATTAATTTCAGTGAACTACGTGTGTGTGTGCGTGTGTATGCACATGACAAGGTAATCATGGTTGTGCTACCGGGTCGCTCCACACCTAAAAATCTCCAACTTTTTTAATGAACCACCATGTAATGAAAATACGGGGATGAGAGCCTGACATCTTGCTTAGCCGAAGGAATGAAAGCAACTACCTGAAGCAGCACCCTCGGCCGACGCTCGTGCTCTAAGCCCATCTTTATTTAATTTACAACACTTCTTAAATCTATTAGGAACAAACTTTTATGCCTATTTGGCAAAATATGTAGATATATATCCATTTTTATGCACATGGTTAGGAAATAATGGTCAAATACTTTGCAAAGGTTGCTTGTGCTAAGCCTGCGAAATAGCGCGTGCCAAAAGTGAGACAGCCAACCAAAGTTACACACCACGTTGAGTTTCACACTGATGGCACGCTTAATTATGCTTGTTGAGTGCTTCTGATGGGACTTCGTACACGAGTTTGAAGACTTCTGTTGTGTCTGTTTCACCATATTTTTCTTGTACACGCATACCCAACACACATAAAAGGCCCTTAACAAACTTTGTGCCTCTTATGCTATGCGTTTTTAGGATCTGTGGTTGCTTTGATGTATAATTTGTTGGGGCTTTGCAGTTGCATAGATGTATATCTGTTTGGTGCTGAAAGATGTGTAGGCTTTAGTCAGGCTTCTGCAGCTCTGTGAAAATAAAGGATTGTTCAGTATCTAACCCAGTGTCGATGTTTTGAAATAACATACAGTAGTTTGGAGTAGAAAAATCACGGCCTAGGGTAGAGACTCATTGCTCACTCATTCTCGCAAAGTGTGGCATGAAATTGTGACATAAACCTGGTGAAAAAATATTTCGTTTTATTTTGCTTGGCATAATTCATTACTAAAGTTACTACTCCCCTGGGGCACTCAAGGTTTTCAAAGAATCTTTGTAAAATTTCGGGTACAAAAAGCATCACACAATGTATCGCATGAGTCCACAAAATGAAAACTATTTTAGCCCAGCCAGAAACTTCGATCTACAAAATGAAAGCAAGAGGCAACATCCGAACAAGAGCCGGCTAAGCAATGTAAATATACTTGATTTTATCACATAATTAACTGACTAGATTTATTGAGAAATAGCTCAGGGACATTCAAGATCTTCAGTACGTGTAACAATTTTCAAGTACATTTACTATCAAAATAACATATCATGATAGCCACTACATTGAAGACACTTTCTGCAAAGCTAAAAAATTTCATCTAGCTTTTGATCAAGCTGAGTATACACAACACCTTGGAAGAAATAGCCAAAGCACAATGCATTTCCCAGCTTGAATGCGTGTCAACCACCACCATAGGAAAACAAATTATGAACAATCTTGGCACAATTTACCCCCAGCATGGCCAAATAACTTATATCTCCACAAAAATTGGGGACACCGTTGCAGTGGCTAATATTCATGGACACGTGCACCTCGACTACAACAGAGGCCGACGAAAGGCAAAAGCAGAGGCTTTGCTTTGTTTTCTTTTTTTGGCAGGGAGAGAAATGCATGCTTTGTTGACGTGACCGAGTATCATAAGGGTCATAATTACACTGCCGTAACAATAGACAGGTTTCAAAGCTAAAATTCCTTGCAGCATACGCATGGAACATTTGCAAATAGCAGAAGAAGTAGCCATATTGTTGCGGGAATAAAACAGGCACACGATTGCAGAGTTGGTGTTTTGACAGTATTTGTAGTGATTGCGCAGGCGGGGATCAGTCAGGTCAATTTCCTCCAATCCAAGCGAGCTTTCTCGTTCTCTTTAGTGCAACATCATCCTCCCGGCAAGCGTAGCTTCATCCCGGTACAAATCATGGAGCATTCGTTAAGGCGAAGTATATATGGTTTGAGCCTGGCGACGTGAACGTCACTGTTTACGTGACGTAGCAAAAACGCGTCAGCTGGTGCTATTTCGTATAACACGTCACAATATTGGCGTAAGGTCTTGTGCGGACCAGAATAACAACAGAGTAGTTTTTCAGCCGAGCTAACACGGTGCGAGGGCGTCCAGAGCAGTACAAGAGAACCAAGAGGCAATTTTGTCTTGGTGCTGATGATCGTAGCATCGCTTTTGAGAAGCTTGCGACGTTGCGAAGTCTTGACTAGTGACCTTTCGGGCATTGGCGCCCGAAGTGATTTTATCGCGAGCGTAAGTGGTCGTTGAGAATATCACACCAGATGGTAGGAATGTGTCTAGCGGCAAGACAGGAACGCAGCCACACAAAAAATAAAATTTATTTATTTATTTTCAAATAGTGCAGCCCAATACAGGGCTATTGCAGGAGTGGGGTACATTTACATGAACAAAATACACTGATAAAAAAATATATGACATCAATAAAAAAAAAGATTTATTATAACAGTGCGTCTACAAATTCTGACAACGATAATTCACGAATACTACCGGGTAAGTCATTCCACATTTCAATAACTCTAGGAAAAAAAACTGTTCTTGAAATTGTTCGTGTGTGTAAAGAAAGGCTTAGGGTTAAGGCTGTGGTAACGTCTATTTGAAAGAGTATCCGCATATGAGATGGTGAAAATCCACCGGTTTCGTGATGGGATGAATTGTAAGGAAAATTACTGTATGGTAAAGTGGTGGACAAAGTCATGGTGATCGTCGGAAACGTACATAGGCAGCATGTTAGTTAAGAGTGCGGTTTAGTCGCTCGGTGAGCCCCTTCGTTTAATGGTGGTATGCGGTAGCGATTTTGTGTTCAGAAGCTCAGGAGCGGAAGGGGCCATCGTTGACCTTTGACAATAAGTAACGGCTTCGTCCATTAGTAACTGTCAAAGGGCGTTGTGGTGTAGGGTAACATCGGGGAGTGGAAAGTCCGCAACATCTGTTGCACAGCTGGTCGGCATTGCTCGTGCAATAGCGTATCTTGCTGCATAATCTGTCACAATGGCAATCCACCTGTAGCGAGAGAGAAAGACAGGACGGCGCCAAACGTGGTGGTGTCAAACTCGCTGCTTTATTCTATTGCTGAAGAGGAGTGGCGGTGGCTACCACGTCCAAACCGCCCGGCGCGTGAGCTTGTTCTAATCCTCGCGCAGCTCGAGCTAGCATCAGCTGCGCGAGAGGCGTGGCGTGGTGATCGAGAAATGATGATTATGATCAAGCCTACAGGGCTCCCCCCTAGCGCTTTCCACAATTTGAAGTGTGTATAACAAAGAAAGAGAAAGAGACTATGTACATGAACGACAATCTGCAAGGTATCCGTTTGGGAAGTCCAGTTTGTCAACGTGTAGTGACCATGGGGAACCAGTGGGTCTCTGGTGAGCGACACTGAGAGTTGCGCAGTGCACGAAGAAGTAAGCGTTTGGTCGCTGTGTTTGCACACAAGTGGGTGACAGGATGACCAGCTGGGGCCAGCAGAAAGCGCACAGGGTGTCGCGAGTGAGTATTGCAGGTAGAGGCGCGTTCAGGGTGAGGTGAGGGCGGGTGTACAAAAGCCAATTTGGCCCCTGTGCGCGAAGCAATTAGAAGTGGCGTAGTGAAGTCTTGCAGACCACCCATCGACAAGCAACGGCTTTGATGGTGCTTTCCTGGGCATGCACAGCACTGGCACCGATGTCGGTACAGAGGTGTCGTGACTTGGGTGGTATATGAATATTAGTGGACTTGACCACTTACAATGGCAGTGGGTAACTAACATTTTACACGTCGGGTAGAGGGGAATGAAGTATGTGGCTTGTAAATGGGTGTGGCTACATTCCAGTTACCTGCCGGCTGGCCCACGGTTTCCGCCAAGAACTCAGTAGGAGGCATGTCATGTTATCCAGCAGATGTGGATTCTAAAGGAGGCTCAGTGGGCATACCATGACTTGATGAAGCACCTTCAGTAGTCGGCACACGTGGGTTCGTGCGCAGGTCGGCATGGCAGATGGGTGCCTGTATGGCAGGCGTGAGATGTGCGGTCTGCTGTGACATAGGCGGACCAGGCACGTCGTCCTCAGGAGCGTCAGTCATACTCACAGCGTTTCGGAAGTTTGGCCGTGGTCGATAGCTGGTGGCATTAACTTCGGCTGCGGGAGACTGTGAGGATGATGCTGGTCGCTGCTGGCAGGACGAGCAGAGCGTTGAGACAGGTAGATAGTCCCCTTCGGACATTGGGGATAGTGAACGTTCCGCGACCGGGAGGAGAATAGCGGGCGGAAGGATGTCTGCGCCAGACTCCGAGGCGTGCGGCCAGGTAGCCGTTGTAGAGTCGGGTAGGGCCATGGTGTCGCGTGCCGTCGATGTCACGGAAGACGTGCAGGTGGCAGGCACGTGCGACGAAGCTGCGCACGGGGGCTCTCAGGGAATGTACCTCTCAGAGGGTAGGTAAATCGCAGTGGGGGTGTCTTCTACCTTGTGGTAGTGGGTCAGGTGTTGAAGTAGATGTTTCTGCGACCAGATCAGAAGTAGAAGTAGTTGAAGCCGGGGTATCGAGGTAGCAGTCATTGGAGGGCTGCGGACTGGTTCGTACCTTGCTCTTGGATGCCTGGGAAACCTGCCAGGTGCGGGTAAACGGAAGCGAGCGGTACGTGTGGCCGTTGTGAGCGAGCACCGCAGTGCAGAGGGCATCGTAAGGATGCGGGCTGGTGTTTGATGTGGCAGCGAGGTGGCGCAGATCTGCCGGAAGTGAATCGAGAAGAATGGCGTGCATCAGCGGCTGGTCCATGATACCATTCACAGCAAGAACGGCGTCGAGCTGCATAAACCATACCTTGGGTAGGTTGATTGGAAAGGCGGCACTGGCAAGCACTTTCACGGAAACATGGCGGCCGATGGCGCGTCAAAGGGCGCGTTCTCCGGGTCACCAATGTAGCGAGAAAGAATGACGGGACGGCGGCCAATGTGGTCGTGTCAAACTCACTGCTTTATTAGATTACCGAAGTGGAGTGGCGGTGGCTGCCACGTCCAAACCACCAGGTGTTGAGCTTGTTCTAATCCTGGAGCAACTCGAGCTAGGATCAGCTGCGCGAGAGGCGTGGCGCGGTAATCGAGAAATGATGATGATGATCATGCCTACACAGCTGTTTTCTTTGGTAGTTATAGGGAATAGGTCAAGTAGGTCGAGGCCCTCACAGAAGTATTGCTTTGTTGTGACCTCAATCGGCTGAACGGAACCAGCAGGATGCAAAGCAGGCGCCTTTCGCCACTAAAATAGGTCGCAAGAAGCGACATAGTGTCGCACAGAGTGATAGAGACCTGGACAGAAGAAGCGGCACCTTACACTGTCATAGGAGTTGCTGCAGGTGGCTTTCGAAGTTGCAAGAAGGTATGATCATCGATCAGCAGGTGGTTGCGACTGGCATAACCGTTGACACTTGGTTTGCCATTGTCGCTGACTAAGACATTGGTTGTCGGTTTGCCATGGTGGCGGCAAGCACATGACGTTTACTGCAAAGTTCCATCGTGGTACCCAGCACTTTCACCAAATGATGCGGGAAGACTGCAGAGGCACACGAGTGCATAGTTGCTGTATTGACAGTAAATTTAGTAGTTGTCCAGGGGGTTACGCGTCGTAGCATCTTCATCCAATCTGAGCGAGCTTCTTCGTTCTCTATATTGCAACAATATTCCACTGGCCCTAAAATCAGGTGTGCGAAGTTTTCTAATGCAAATCCGAAATAGCATTAAAAAACTACGCTAAAAGCACTATTCCCAAGGAAGCCTTGGCCATTCTGGCAAAAGCGGGCAGATCCCCAAACTTGAGCTCGACCATCCTGTAGTTCCCCACACATCCCCGCAGAACGTGTCATCTTCCGAATAAAAACGACATTACGCACCTGACGGCCAGAGACATGCTGCGCTGAACATGGACATGCCTCTCGTATAATAAGGAACATATCTCATGTATAGGGATAGGATCACTAGCTATAATGAAAAAAAAACAAAAGCATATGTTAGCACAAGAAAGATATTCCCTCTGCTTAGTTCCAAACTAAACAGCAGACAGGCCATTTTCTGGGAACAGCTCTAGATGAACAACTTCCCCAACCCAGTCCGTCTAAGATGAATATATCGGGACAACCATCAGGACGACACGCGAAAGTCGTACTAGAAATGACGTGCGTCACTCTAAGACATGTTATAGGGTTGTTTTTATGTTGACAGAAGGCTTGCAGCTTCTTTCGAGACCCTTTCATTGAGGTTGGCTACTGCTCTGCACATCTCAAACTTTGGCGTCTAAATGTGAGCAGTCAAGCAAGCTCCCGAGGCGGCTTTGAGGCAAGGCTTTGACGTTTCCCCGTGCGAGACTAAGCCGATATTGCAATAAATCTTGATAGACATTCAATAAAGTTGCATCCTTTGAACCATAAAGTGAGAGAAAGAGGCAACATCTGAATCTCGAGCTTGTGTCCTATAGCTAAAATGTCTCAGCCTGAAATAAAATTAGGGAAACAACAAATTCATCAATGAAGAGGAGGCAGCGACTCAATGCAATCATACATGCACCTGCAGGCATCATATGAGGTCTGTTACAAAAGTATCCGGCCTGTGGTGGAAAAGCAAAAACGGGCATTATCGGAGCAATTTAAACTTAAACACCCTCAAAGTAGTTTTCTTGGGACTCTAGAGACTTTTCTTAGTGATGCTGCCATTGTTGGAATCATTCAAGCGCTGCTCCAGTCGTTCCCTCATTTTCCTTGCAATGAAAAACCAATGAGAGCACTGTGCATACCTCACTCAAACATTGTGCCACGTTCCATTTCCCAAGTTTTTGTTATCGTCCCAAAACACCGCACGATTCTCAGCGCAAACCGCGCCTGCAGTTTTCTAGACGGTTCCGGACTGTAGTAGATCTTTTCGATAAGATCACGCCCACTGTGAGAACGGTACAAATTGTTCTGGAACCTACGCCACCGCCAGCGATAACGCTAGAACATTCGACGGCAAGAGTATAAATGCCGACGCGCTTCGCCGCTTGTCAGTTGTTGATCGAAGGCCGACGCTCCGTTCGCCGCTATCAGTCCGAGACTGCTATTTGTGCAAGACTGCTGCTGTAATTGAACTTACCGTTTACCGGGCACAGGTTCGCCCAAATAAACAGTTCAATCCCAACACGAAGTTTCCTGTCTTCGGCCACGTCACGACTCCGTGACATCTGGTGGAGGTGCTGCTTCGTTCATGTACCGGACGCCCCCGTCAACTCGTGAACCCAGCCCACGTCGCGGAGAAGACACCGACGCCAACCAGGAGCAGCGAACAAGCCGCCGACAGAAAGGGATACCACCGGAGTACGGGCTTCTACAAGAGAAGGTGCGGAAGACGAAGGCCATGACCGCGACTGCAGCGACAATGACAACCGCAGCGTCCCAGCCCACGATGGTCATGCATCAACCCAGGGAACCACCGATTTTCCATGGGTCATCGTTCGAAGACCCGGAGTCCTGGCTAGAAACATACGACCGTGTGGCCGCCCTCAACCACTGGGACAATGACGAAAAGCTGCGTCGTGTGTTCTTCTATTTGGAAGACACCACAAGGACTTGGCTTGAAAATCGGGAGTCCACGCTCCAAACGTGGGATGTTTTCTGTGGCGCATTCCTGCAAACGTTCGCGAGCGTCGCTCGCAAAAAGAGGGCCGCTGCTTTATTAGAGACTCGGGTTAGGCTACCAAATGAAAATGTCGCCATTCTCACAGAAGAAATGACCCGACTATTCGGTCACGATGACCCAGACATGCCTGAGGAGAAAAAAGTTCGTTTCCTTATGCGAGGGGTCAAACAGGAGCTCTTTGCGGGACTGATGAGAAACCCACCAAAAACCGTCCAAGAATTTGTAGCCGAAGCGACTACTATTGAAAAGACACTGGACATGCGCACTAGACAGTATAATCGTCGCCTGACTGCAGACTGTGCTGCTGCTCATGCCAGTAACTCCGAAGACCTGCGTGAAACGATCCGAGCGATCGTGCGGGAAGAGCGGCGCAAGCTGTTGCCTTCGGCGCAGCCTCAAGTGGACTCAATCGCCGACATTGTGCGAGAAGAAGTTCAGCAATCGCTTCAACTTAACCACGCACCGCTGCCCGAGCCGGAAGCTATGAGCTACGCCACTGCACTGCGCCACAACGCTCCTCCCCGTCCACGCCAAAAACGCCGCCCCGTCGCACTTCCGTCGACAGACGCCACCGCCGCCACCACCCCCACCAACGTCATTCCGTTCACCAGCAGCCCAGCACAGTGCACCGAGGAAGACTGACGTCTGGCGCACCCCTGACCATCGCCCACTGTGCTACCACTGCGGCGAGGCCGGACACACATACCGCCGTTGCCAGTACCGACAGATGGGACTGCGTGGCTTCGCCGTCAATGCACCGCGTCCACAGCCAGGAGAACGACCACGTGACATCGCTGACTACCTGACAGCAACTCGGTGGACACCACGAAGCCCTTCGCATTCGCCGTCGCCCAGCCGCCGCACGTCACCGCACCACCGGCAGTACTCTGGCCCAACGCGGGGCCGGTCTCATAGCCCGTATCCGGGAAACTAAGGGCAGCAACCGGTGGAGGTGCGGTTGCTGTGCGACGAACTACCGAAGATCCTCCGACGACGACGACGCCGCGACGGAGCTTTCCGAACACAATGCCAACCAGGCAAAGCCCTGACGGCGAAAGCTCACTTACCGGAGGTGGCCTGACGACGCAACATGGAAGCAGCGGATCAAGCCGACGCAGCCGTGACCCGACGCCACGCCCTAACTGTGATGCGAGACGGCGAACTAGCGACATCGACGTTCTTATTGACGGCCACAGTGTGACCGCTCTCGTCGATACTGGAGCCGACTATTCTGTCATCAGTGGGTCGTTCGCCGCGAAGTTAAAGAAAGTTAGGACAGCTTGGAAAGGCCCTGAAATCCGCACAGCCGGAGGTCATCTCGTAACACCTGCAGGAATCTGCACAGCGAGAGTCACCATTAACGGCTCTATTTATCCTACAGACTTCGTAGCCCTACAGCGTTGCTCGAGAGATGTCATCCTTGGCATGGACTTCTTATGCCTCCATGGTGCTGTCATCAACCTAAAAACAAAGTCGATAACGTTATCCACAGAAGAAGCACTACCACCGCGCACGCCGTCACGACACCATGCCTTGAATGTGCTGGAAGAACAAGTCACCATTCCGCCTCGCTCAAGCGTCATTATTTCAGTCGGCGCTCCTAAATCACCTGACTTGGAAGGCGTCGTTGAAGACAGTCAGCATCTGTTGGTCACCCGAAGTATTTGCGTCGCAAGAGGAATTGCAGAGCTGCGGGGAGGCAAAGCAACGGTTATGCTCACGAATTTCAGCAATGAGTACAAACATGTGAACAAAGGAACAACGGTCGCATACATCGAAGAAATTGTCGAAGCCACCAGTGCTTTCGCCCTCACTGATTCTGCGCAACCTGCTCAGAGGAACCAAGCCCCTCCCATAGCTTTCGACGTCAATCCCAGACTTTCGAACTATAAGCAAGAACAGCTCAAGACCCTGCTCTGCAATACGAAGATTGCTTTTCGTCGTCATCGAAAATTCGGCAGACCCCAATCACGAAACATCGCATCATAACCGAAGAAAATGCCAGACCACTCCGTCAGAGTCCGTACAGGGTTTCGACGCGAGAACGTGAGGCCATGAAGAGACAAGTTGATGAAATGCTGCGGGATGACATTATACAGCCGTCCAAGAGTCCATGGGCATCCCTTGTGGTGTTAGTGAAGAAAAAGGATGGGACCCTACGTTTCTGCGTCGATTATCGCCGCCTGAACAAATTCACAAGAAAGGACGTGTATCCCCTCCCACGAATAGACGACGCACTTGATCGGCTCCATAACGCCAAGTACTTTTCGTCAATGGACCTCAAGACTGGCTATTGGCAAATCGAAGTCGACCAAAGAGACCGAGAAAAGACGGCGTTTATAACACCGGACGGCCTCTTCGAGTTTAAGGTGATGCCCTTCGGCCTTTGCTCAGCGCCTGCAACGTTTCAACGCGTTATGGATACAGTACTGGCAGGATTGAAGTGGCAGACTTGCCTTGTGTACTTGGACGACGTCGTCGTGTTTTCCTCGAGTTTCGACGAGCATCTTCGGCGCCTTGAAGCCGTATTTCAAGCCATAAAGACTTCCGGACTCACACTGAAGCCATAATAGTGCAGATTTGCGTATGAGGAGCTCTTGTTTCTGGGGCACGTTATCAGCAAGTCTGGAGTTCGTCCCGATCCACGGAAAACATCCGCCATCGCCGACTTCCCGCCCGCCCACTGACAAGAAAGCCGTGCGCCGATTTCTGGGCCTGTGTGCCTATTATAGGTGGTTCGTGAAAAACTTCGCCCGCATCGCTGATCCGCTCACTAACCTTACCAAGGCCGACGTGGAGTTTAAGTGGGAAACGCCGCAGGAACACGCTTTCAAGGAGCTTAAACATCGCCTCCAGACGCCTCCGTTACTTGCCCATTTCGACGAATTCGCCGAGACAGAAATACATACTGACGCAAGCAGCGTAGGTCTTGGCGCCGTTCTTGTGCAGAGGACTGACGGACTTGAAAGGGTTATTAGTTACGCCAGCCGATCGCTATCCAAAGCAGAAGCAAATTATTCCACAACAGAAAAGGAGTGCCTCGCCATCATCTGGGCTACGTCGAAATTTCGCCCCTACCTCCACGGCAGGCCCTTCAAAGTTGTGAGCGACCACCACGCATTGTGTCGGCTAGCCACCTTGAAGGACCCCTCAGGTCGCCTCGCACGATGGAGCCTGAGACTTCAAGAATATGACATTACTGTCATTTACAAGTCTGGCAAAAAACACTTCGACGCCGACTGTCTCTCTCGTGCGCCTGTCGACCAACCGCTACCCCACGACCCGGATGACGACTACTTCTTAGGAACGATAACTACCGACGACTTCGCTGAACGACAGAGGGCCGACCCGGAACTTAAGGCCCTAATAGAATACCTCGAAGGCAGGACCGCTGAAGTCCCGAAGGTATTCAAGCGCGCACTTGCGTCGTTCTTTCTACGAAACGGTCTTCTACAAAAGAAAAACTTTTCACCGCTTCGAGCTAAGTACCTCCTTGCGGTGCCTTCAGCTCTGCGACCAGAACTCCTGCAGGCCCTACACGACGATCCGCCGGCAGGGCACCTCGGTGTTTCTCGCACGCTGGCGAGGATACAAGAAAGGTACTACTGGCCACGTCTTACCACCGACGTCACTCGTTATGTGAGAACATGCCGGGACTGTCAGCGACGCAAGACACCGCCGACAAGGCCAGCGGGACTTCTGCAGCCAATTGATCCACCTTGCCGACCTTTCCAGCAGATTGGTATGGACCTACTGGGGCCGTTCCTGACGTCGGCTTTCGGAAACAAGTGGATCGTGGTAGCTACCAACTACCTCACCCGCTACGCCGAGACAAAAGCCCTGCCAAAAGGCAGTGCATCCGAGGTAGCTAAATTCTTCGTCGAAAATATTGTCCTACGTCATGGCGCCCCGGAGGTCCTTATCACCGACAGAGGAACGGCATTCACTGCCGACTTAACTCAAGCAATCTTGGCATACAGCCAAACAAACCACCGCCGGACGACAGCGTACCACCCACAGACCAACGGCCTCACCGAGCGGCTTAACAAGAGGATCGCCGACATGCTGTCAATGTACGTCGATGTCGAACACAAGAGGTGGGACGCCATTCTTCCGTATGTGACCTTCGCATACAACACGGCGGTGCAGGAGACAACGCAGATATCTCCATACAAATTGGTCTACGGAAGGAGCCCGGCAACGACGCTCGATGCCATGTTACCCAACGTCACCGACGAAGAAAACCTCGATGTGAGCGAGTACCTTCAACGCGCCGAAGAAGCCCGACAACTTGCGCGTCTCCGTATCAAGAATCAACAGACGACCGACCGCCACCGTTACAACCTTCGACGACGCTTCGTGGAATACCAGCCCGGTGAACGTGTTTGGGTGTGGACGCCGATACGCCGACTCGGACTAAGTGAAAAGCTTCTGCGACGGTACTTCGGACCGTACAGGGTGGTTCGACGGCTCAGCCCACTTGATTACGAGGTTGTCCCCGACGGCATCACGAACTCTCAACGACGCCGATCGCGACCTGAAGTCGTCTATGTCGCGCGCCTCAAGCCGTTTCATGCGCGTTAACAAACTGAACTAGTGTTTTTTGTATTATTGTTGTATCGTAATTTATTCATTGTACTTTCTTGCATTATTATTGTACTTTCATCTTTAGTTAAAGCATCGGGACGATGCCTTTTTTCAGAGGGGGGCAATGCCACGTTTCATTTCCCAAGTTTTTGTTATCGTTCCAAAACACCGCACGATTCTCAGCGCAAACCACGCCTGCAGTTTTCTAGAAGGTTCCGGACTGTAGTAGATCATTTCGATAAGATCACGCCCACTGTGCGAACGGTACAGATTGTTCTGGAACCTACGCCACCGCCAGCGATAACGCTAGAACATTCGACGGCAAGAGTATAAATGCCGACGCGCTTCGCCGCTTGTCAGTTGTTGATCAAAGGCCGACGCTCCGTTCGCCGCTATCAGTCCGAGACTGCTATCTGTGCAAGACTGCTGCTGTAATTGGACTTTCCGTTTACCGGGCACAGGTTCGCCCAAATAAACAGTTCAATCCCAACACGAAGTCTCCTGTCTTCGGCCACGTCACGACTCCGTGACAACTGCATCCCAGCGACTGACAAAATCGCCAGGTGGTAAAAATTCACATGTGCACACGAAGGTTCAAAGTCAGCTAGTGCAAGTGCGCTTGTTTCAGATCCATCAAGTGCTTGCAAAAAAAGAGGGGGGGGGCGGATACCTCTCTAACAGACCTCGTATATTTTTCATTGGCCTGATGTAGACAGAGGGGCAATGTATTGGCAAAAGCGAGTTGCAAACAGGAGCCGCTATCTGCAGAGTTTGTTGAACAGGCAACAGCAAAGCATCACCAAGAGCAATTGTTGCAGTTTTCTACAACTATAAAATTGTTCATAAAATATACCTAAACCTCTATGTAACAAAGTACGAAACATCACCGATACAAATCATGGTAATGATGGTTTCTTCGCATAATAGTTGGAACTTCTATGGTGAAACCCAAACTGCCCGAGTATTTTGAGTTAGGTGTATCTTTAAGATTACCACATGGAGAAAATTTCCGGAGCTCTCAACTACGGCGTCTCACACAATCAAATTGTGGTTTTGGGACATAAAAGCTCTAAAATATCATTACATCACCTCCACCTACCTTCCTCTGCAGTGCTATACAAGTGATTTTATGACCTATGTATTAAATTACTACGCTGCTTCAATTTCTACTTCAACTCTTTCCAAAATTTAGGAGAATGTATTCCCCCTCAACTGTAGTAGCTGGTCTCTGTTGCAAAGAAGATGACTTGACAAACGCTAAAATTACATGTTTGGACCACTGGCACTAGCAGATGTTTTAGTGTGTTGCCTTCCTTTATCAATTTTTTTATAAAGCGCATAGACATTCAGGTGCTAAATAAAAAATGAAACGTCAACGTCAGTTTTCTCCACAAATAATCAATTTCCCACTGTGAAACATGGGTTTAGAGTTCTCAGAGTGCAGTTTGTCAACCTAAAACCAATACATTGGTTCCCTTTATTTTTCATTCCAAGGAGCCCTGAAAAGCAATTTTCATATTATGTACTATAAAAGTTGGTTCTTTGCTGTTGACGAATAAGCTGGTGAAATTTCAGCACATTTGCTTGAACAATATTTTTAATGAGGAACTTTCTAAACACGCATGTGGCGCAGTAGCCTGACAACAGTACTTGTGAACCATGGCATAATAAGCCACTTGCTTTGTGAGCGTCTCTACTCCGTTCAACAACGGTTTCATGGTCAGTTGCGGTACAATGGAGCTACTTCAACTTGTGTATGTCTTGGAATTGAAAAAAATTTAAGAATTTACACTGACTGAGGTTCGGGAGAAAACAAATCTCCTGCATGAAACACATGACGTCCAACACCTCATGGCAACATAACGGTAACTGGCAGTGATCGGAGTTTATAGGTGGAGACATCTATAGCTGACTTAGCAATTAGATATTATTTTTCATGTCTGTTTTTATACATTTATAGGCACAGTAGACGCTCTACAATTTTTTGCTGAAAACAGCAGTATGGAGGGTGACCCTGTCATGGCCCCTAATAAGTACTTAGTTATGTCAGACTTAATTACATGGAGGTTTAAACGGATACATCTGCTTATTTATGAATAACTTTATGATTTCAAGCTGCTTTTGTTGATATCCCCTGTTGTGTCTGCGCTCCTCAGCTAGCGCCTCTAGCTACTGCCGCCTTTGTTGTAGCTCAAGCTTCTTTAGCTTGAATTTTGCCTCCTGCTGTGCCTGCCTCTGTTGAAGCTCCATTTCTTTCAGCTTCATTTCCTGTTCATGGCGCTTTATCTCGAACCGCAGCCGGTTCTCTTCAAGTTGTTGGCGGCAGTTCTCGATTGCAGTGTCCCGATCAAAGCGGGCCTCAATGAGGGCATATGTTGCCTGAGCGTGCCACTGTGGACCTGCACAAATTTGCAAAGAACAGTTAATTGTGTGAGGTTCAAATGGATGAGCAAGTGCAACAGTTTAGAAAACGCCATGATATTCTACTGAGCGCACATGGTTCTTTTTAATACAGTAGACTCTCAGTGAACGGAAATATATTAAATGGAATGGTTGCTTAAATGAAACAACTTCCTTCAGCACGGTTGCTTTCGTACTCAGATTCTTCATTTTTTTATCTTGGAACTACCGTTAAATGGAAAACACTTTCTAGTCTCTTCACATTCCATTTAACGAGAGTCTACTGTACAGTACTATTCCCAAACACTAGACTGAATAAACACAGGCAGGTAAATACTGCAATAATAGTCAAGCTGCCTCTGCACACACAAAATTGCTTGCAACAAAATGTTGCGAACACTTAGAAGAGTACTGGCAGAAATTTGTAAATGTTTCTATGCATCAAATGAAAGGTCAAGCCCTCAAAACCAAGAAAATTCACTTACACACTTGACTACACATTAAAAATGAAATGCAACACGTTTTTAAAAAGCTGGTTTTGTTTCATATACTGTATACTGACGTCAAGACACAGTGTAGCCACATGAGTTGGCGACATGCTCACGCTAGATATAGTGATATGTTGATATTGCACGGACGTTTCATCATCTATTGTTATACACATGTGGGTCACAGAAGGACCGAGTGTTGTTCTGGCTGGCATCCAGTTGTTGCACACTTGTTGTAGCACCCAATAGTGAACGAATCTATGGAAGTTGTATCTATTGCGGCCTGTTTCGCTAATGAAAGTTTATACAGGGCAAAAATGTTGCTGTCATCACAAAAAATCACAATAAAATTATTTCCTTGCCTTGTGATGAGTTTAGACGATGTTGGAATGCACACACACTAACAGAAGACATGTTTTACTTTGCTAGATTGAAAGGTATGATAAACTACTGCAATCGAAGAGCGAAGAGAAGTGACAGAAAAAGCAACATGCAAGCAGCGATTTCGTATGCTTTGGCATCCGACATCACATGTGTTCATTCGGGTGTGTGAAGTCACCAGAATTGATACTGTAGCCTGACGTCATGCATGAACCATTCAAATCTTAGCAGCACTGCCGGACCTTTATACTCGCTCAGAGACGTGCCTCTACAGAGGAGATTTGTATAAGAGAGTAAACCCAGCTTTGAAAATCGGTGTTGGTGCACTTACAACTGCCTACATGCATACCTAATATTGGAGTGGCTCGGGGGCGCACTGGTGTTGAAGTGCGAGTTGCAGCAGACAACGGTGAGCACGGGCTAATTTGTGTCCGGCGCTGCTGCGAACCAACTGTCAACTCTGAAAGGGTAGTCAGTAACTGAGTCATGCGAATTTATGCAGAACATTTCAACCCACCTTTTTTAACTGCTTGATTATGTCCGATTTCTGATACAGTAGAAGCTGGTTAAGTCAAACAACACAGGACCAAAAAATGTTTTGGTTATTTAATGTTGAATTATCAAAAGTATCAAGAAAACGAACAAATGCCTGTTATAGCCATATCACACCTGGCAATGTAAGTGCACTTTGAGCGAGTACACTTAGCCGCGAGTGACATTTGCGTGCTGTCACACGAGCAAGTTTAGTGTCACTCGCCGCAAAGTACACTTGCCAACAAGCGTGTTCCCTAACCTCACCTCGCTTTGACCAAGTTTGTAGCCTCGGTCCCAGTGGCCTCCACAGAAATACGCTGTTGCCTAAAGCGGTCCTCATACTATTTTTAAACTACTTATTTCATTATAAGGAATTCTGCTGTATACTAAAACAAGTCATAAATCAACAACTCTCGCTACTCTCTCCCTCAGGCAGTTTGCGGCCACGTCCGCTGCGGGGATGCGGCAGCACATGCTGTGCAATGCTGCACGTTCGTCACGTTGTTTACTTCCAGACACACTTGCACATGTGTAGGCGAGTCATTCTCTACTCGTTTACGATGGCGTGTGACACTGGTGCTACTTCAACGAAGACAATGTGGTCCGACGATGAGACACGGGTGCGAAAGTAACAAATATATATTGGCCTACAAACCCAACAATTGCCACTGCAATCATAAACGAAGATGAAGTACACTTCGCTTCCTCGTGTAGCAGCGAACTGTCAAAATGACACAATGGGAGCGTAAGTACACTCGTTCAAAGTGCACTTAAGTTGCCACGTTTGACAGGGGCATTACATCAATACGCGTTCGTTGTTCTGGTAAATATGCAACTATTTTTGTCATTTTGTGAAATTGTGGGTAATGCGATCATAGCGCCAGACTTGCGAGTTTATTCAGCCATAAAGACACTCTTCCTCTTTTTCGTATGACGTACAGCCATAATTACCATGCGAACATGACACTAGTTGTTTCAAAGGTAAAATTACCAGCAACTGATAGTTCCTAACGATGTAGCAAATGTGTTTCATGCCAGCAGACTGACTATAGCTGAGTTTCTCATCTTCAATAGCTTTTGCCATATCTGATTTTTGTGACATTTCATGTGCGGGGCATCAGGTTAAAATGAAGTTTCTGAGTGCTGAGTCTGCATGTAGACAAAATGAATGACTGACAAAGATAACGATGCAGACAGCACTGGCTTATTTCGATCGCCTGCAAATGTTGTTTTCGTGCTTTCGTGCCTGGTATCTGCAGCAACGCCTGTGGCACGTCATGCTTGATGGGCTTCGAGGATCATTCATATTACCCACGTTGTAACCAAATGTAACCAAATCAACAAGTTTGATAGCAATAAACTGTACAAATGCTGGCCTGGGCCAGGGAGGGCTCCCGTGTCATCCAATTTTCTTAATAATTCATAGAAGTCATAGACCTCGTTCTGTATAACTCATGATGCTGCATGAACTTGTGCTAAAAATTACGCCATGCGCAAATTTCCAAAAATAATCTTAAAACAAAGATGACCTTCTCTATGTCTATGGCTCTTTGAAGTTAATGCAGAGGCTCTCTGGCCACACAAATCATATATATTTTCTGGCGGTGGAGCAAAGGTGATGATATATTTATTAACACTTCAGTTCTGGAATATTAACTGGACTAGTTCAATGGTCTCCTAAAGCAGCAAATGCTTCACATCAATCGTAATATGCAACACTTCACTGCACTAAAAGTAGCACCTTTTATTGCCACCTTGACTTCACTGCAAGTTCCCATCATTACAACCGACTGTAAGATGATCACGTGTGCTCCAACATTTCTCACAGTGAGAGTGGCCACATGTCCCTGAGAGTGTGGATCTATTGAAGGCCACAACAGCACCCAGATGATGGCACACCTAAGCACATGCCACGTCATAAATATGTCTAACATAAAAGGACACATGAGAAACCAGTTTGCCCATGCCTCCTTTCCTGGCCAAGACTAAAGATGCGATAAAGCCATATACTCGAAGATTTGGGGGGACAGAGAAATAAGCTCTCCCAAATAAATATTTACTAGACAGTTAAGAAGTTTTTTTACTCGTGCCTTCAATAGCAAGCATCATCGTTTACAATTGTGTACCAGCATTTTGAATGATACTTTTGTTTTCTACTGGGCAAAATACAAGATACAATGATATGACCAAGCTTTCTTTTTTTTGTTACACACCTTGCAGAGGCACACGAGTGTTGGCCACCCGTCTGGTCTCACCAGTGTGGGCATCAGGGGGGATCCCATGCACAGTTGCATTGCCTGGTAGACCAAGAGATCACAAGTAAACAAGTTCAGAAGGAGGCTGCTACTTGAGTCCTAATGCACATAAAGCAGACTTATTCACAGGGAGACAAAAAAAATGGAAAAGCAGCAAGGTCAACTAAAAGAAGTGGATCTATGATGAAACTATGCAACTAGTTTTGAACATACTGAAACAACACTACACCTATTAGGTACTTATTTTCTTATTAATGTATTATTGCATAGGACAAAAATATTGTACTGAAAAACAAAACAATGTTCTTCGCTCATCTCATATCATTTTAAATGAAGACTTGGTGCAAATGTTAGCAACAGCTAAAACCCCACCCTGTGTATCCTTCATAGCACAAAATAGAATTTTCGATGCCATTTTGAATGATTTCCTACACTCAATAGCTGCACCTAAAGTCGCTTTTGTAGATGTTGACAGCACAGATGACGACAATGATTTGAATCTGTAGACACGCACCAACAAAACTAGGGATTACAAACCTGCAGCAGCAAAACCTGAAGGATTAGATGTTGGGGTTTCAGCCCGGCTGGGTGCAGCAAGTGCGATGCGGTCAGGTGCAGGGTATGAGGCCGTTGGTTTGTCTTCAAGTTCTGCACATCACAAGTGAACCAACATAAGATATGTGCTGTGTGCTTTGAGCTTGAACCCAGCTTTCCTTTTCAATACACATCGGCAATAACTCCTCTCATGCAGCAGCTCTTTTGATGAGAAATACAGGTTCTATTCAGTGCCTTATTTACATGGTGGAGGCTAGGGCTCAATAGTGCTGGTGCAATTACTTAAAAAACCTTATCTTTGATGATCTCCAAGATGTAACATGAACCGAAAAAAATGACAAACAATACATAGTGATGCACAAACTATCGACTAGCTCCTATTGCAGCCATAGTAGATTAAAAAAAATCTGCAAAGCTAAAAAGGACAGGTAAGATAAAAGAAAAAAATATTTAAAAGTAATGTCAGGCCATGCTGAGAGTGGCCCATCTGGCTGGAAATGACTATTTAAGACAATTTTAAGGGGTCCATGCTGTTGTCATTTCTTCCTTTTGTTCGTGTTTGTGCACGTGCATTTTCCAGTCGTAAAATGCATTAACACCAACTAGCCCAATTATGAGTGCTACAGCATCCACTAGTTTATGCAACAGTGTATTCAGCACGTGTGTAATGAAAAACCTTTATAGAGTTTCTCACTGTATTTACACTCACCATAGTCAAGCAGATCCCTGTGACTCTCTAGGTTCTCCGGCTCATACATTGAGTTAAGCAGTGTCTGAGCCTGTGACGTGCTTGCACCATCAGCTGGTCAGGAAAAAAACATAAATTTTTATTGAACTCTACTTAATATAGCCAGCAGAAGTTTTATTTGTTATAACATAAGGGTTCTAAACCAAGAAACAAGAAACAAAAGAGAGAGTATACAAGTACTTATAGATAATTAGTAGGTTACACATCAATAATAATATTTATAGAAAAATAGAAAATCATATGTTAAAAAAACATCTGCAAACTCCAGCTAGACAGTCATTTCAGGTACACTTCTAAATAGTCTATTTCAGCCTTGTGCAAAGCTGTAAGAGAAAAGTGTCACCTAATTTCTTGAAAAAAAGCTTCATCACGCTCACATGTCGTTGCTTGATCCTTAAATCTAGCAAGTACTTCAGCCCTACAATCTGTCTGACATTGAACCCCACAGTTTGGTTCAGAAGAGGGAAGTTGTTTTAATCTTTCTTAGACACTAAAGGGCAGATCACAGCCTTTTTTGGTGAGACAGCTATTTCTCAACCTTTGGCAGAATAGTAAAGGTCTGACCTGGTAATTGTTATGTAACCGGTGAAATGATTATGTAACACAGAAAACAATTGCATACTCATATGAATTTCATGTATACTGCAGGATGAAGGCTTGCATGAAGATATTCCAATTTGCCCATGTTGTGCAAGCTGACTGCATGTCATGTTTGTAGCATTGTTAATTTTGCCATTTGATATAACTCATGTTCAGGGTTTTCTGCGTGACTCTTTTCTGAGCATGTGTGTGTTTGTGAGTAGACATATCTTTTTGTACAGGTGATCCTTATATATATCACGGTAATCACCTGACACCAGAAGTAGCAAGCTAGGCAACCAAGCAAACGATTCCGGGAATCTTAATAAACATTGCTATATCTCTGTCTGCACCTATCTGGTAAATATACCACAGTGCCACACAAGTAGCACCTAACTAAATCATACAACACGCCTCAAAGTGTGCTGCAAGCATAGCTGCTGCCTTCATATTGCCACGTTCCATTTCCCAAGTTTTTGTTATCGTCCCAAAACTCCACACGATTCTCAGCGCAAACTGCGCCTGTAGTTTTCGTGAAGGCTCCGGACTGTAGTAGATCATTTCGATAAGATCACGCCCACTGTGCGAACGGAACAGATTGTTCTGGAACCTACGCCACCGCCAGCGATAACGCTAGAACATTCGACGGCAAGAGTATAAATGCCGACGCGCTTCGCCGCTTGTCAGTTGATCGAAGGACGACGCTCCGTTCGCCGCTATCAGTCCGAGACTGCTATCTGTGCAAGATTACTGCTGTAATTGGACTCTCCGTTTACCGGGCACAGATTCGCCCAAATAAACAGTTCAATCCCAACACGAAGTCTGCTGTCTTCGGCCACCTCACGACCCGGTGACATCTGGTGGAGGTGCTGGGTATAACACCGGTCTTCAGCCACGTCACGACCCCGTGACAATATTGCACACAGAAAACTTTCAGAGGTTGCGCCTGCTATGATCGTGCAGAAAGCAAACGTTTACAAATATTTGTCCAGTTTGTTATACTCTCTACTTAACTAACTGAACCAGTGAAGCACTGTTGTATTGTGCAGTTGGTCAAATGACACCACCTGTATATTCAACACAGACTAAGTGTATGGCTGACTATCAGTTAAGTACGAGTAAGAATTGCGAAATCGGCACATTTCTTACCAAGCTCAACACCGTCCCCCGCTGTGAACTCCGCGTAGGCTGCCAGGGCATCTCCTTTTATGTTGTCGACGGGACGTTTGCTGGCGGGTGGGCGACCGCGTTTCCTGTGGCTCTTTTAATGCCGTCGCGTTCAGCGAGTTGTCGCATGGTTGACGGCGGTGACGTGCAGACGCACTCGCGCGCTATGTCAGCCGCTAGCTGCAGGAGGTCCTCCAGCTCGGACTGCTCCTCTTCTGTACCGGAACTATTGCGGAGCAAATAATCACAATTTTTGTCAATGGGAAAGAACAGTACATAACAAAGTTCAATACGAAACGCACTTACCTCTTAATTTTCTTCTTCTGATCCCGCCAGAAACGCAGGAGGATTAAGTTAAGCCTGTCTCTAACACTGCGAATGCGGAAACACCTGCCGAGCACCTCGAAGAGCCGATCGGCTATCTTCAGCCACCTTGCAGGGTCAAGGAAAGGATTCACGTATAACACCTCTTTTACGAGAGCGATGTCATCACTGAGCGTAAATCGCTTGCGCCCAGACATCAATGCCGTTGATGACAGAGTGAATACCTAGTCAAACAACATGTTCGCCGTAGGCGCTTTTGCTTCGGCTTGTCTTGACTAGGTGGCTTGCTCCGGGCCATGAACATAAAGCCTATCCGGCGAGTAGTTTACGTTACGTAAAGGTTCACGTTGCGGAAAGACTCGCGCATGCACAAATTCTATCCGGTATCCAGTAACACGGTAACGTAAAGAAGTATACGTACAAGCTAAAACTCTCTGATCTCCTAAGCGTACTTTGCCCAGCTTAAAAAAAATGAGCGACGCTCTCTCACGCGCCTTTATCCAGCGGTGGCGAGGAGGGGGAGGCCATACGCCTTGGCTCACCTTCGGCTTTACCTGGAACGAGTCTGCTGTAGTTACTAGTTGTACAAAAGGTCACTGCAACCATTGCAGTCTCCGTTTGCGAAAAGCGCGTGCTTTTCAGATACAGCAAAGTAACCAATGAGACGCTTAACCGTGTACATTTATACCTGTGAGTACGTTTTGTGCGTGATTTGTGCGTGAGAAGCGTAAGGGATATTTTGATCTGCTTTCCATTCTGCGAGTGACCTTTCAATTTGTCGCTATTGCGTTCATTGCTTTACCTTTCCGGCAAAGCGGTGACTTTTTTTTGCAACGTTAGTTTGAACGATGGCCTGACACAGCACGCAAATAATCTCAGGACTTCAACACGCAGCACCTTAGTGACCCATTGTTTCTCGCACAGCCATAGCCAACTCTTTCATAATTGCAAGATGCTTTCACGATATCGTCACAGAATCGAGCACGAAATGAACAAGACTTTCCATATCGAGAATAGGGGAAAGACGTGCGTCAGTGTACTTTCACTAGCCCTGCTGGAAAAATACATTTTGTTTTTGAGTTGTTACTTGGGGCATTTTGACTCATCACAGATTCATCTTTCATTTCATGCTCATATGCACGTGATGGTTTTAGCCTTGTTTCCTTTTTCAACGTTATATTTCCTGGTGGAATCAATTGTACACAGTTGTGGGTCAGCGCTTGTGTTGGGTGGTCAGGCTTCCTTTGCCTCGTTCTTACGCTGCTTCTCCGTCAAAATGTTTAGCCAACTTAGGTGGCACAGTACCACGAATACCATCCGGTGGATCATCGTGCAACAAAGTTCGAAATATTCTCAAGAGAGTTTGCTTTGAATTTACCGCGCGTTCCTTAAATGTCTAGTTTTTGAGCAATCTACTACTTGTGTCCTGATTCCGCCAAGTTCAACTTGTCTAGTGTGCGTTCCTTTTAAAATTTTCCGCGTGATCTTCATTTGTATTTACCGTCAATGCCTTCGTATTGCGATAGCTATTATAAGGACACTCTCCACAGTTTTTTGCTACTGCCATTGCCGTCATGTTTTGCATGAAGTGCAAGTCGATGGCATAGCTCTGGAGCCGATGGCGGCTGAGTGGACGGACGGGTAGAAATTTATGCAACATTCGGCAAGGTTCAGCGCGTCTGTGGCTTAGGTCTCTCACAGGGAAACGTGGAGGCTTTGAGACGCAATTCGGACGTGAAGCGAGTGGACGTGCGGCTCGTCAGCACCGTGAACCATTCAATATTTTCGCGGAACCAAAGCGTTGCCCAATGAAAATAGTTTCATCTTGTTCCTAACGTCTAGAGGGACCAGTGGAGACAAAATCTTTAGGTGAGACTGGTTTTGGAATTTCCACGCGAACCTAAAATCTGGACTCATGGTCGCGGCGCCAAGCCTACTTAGCGGGAGACACGGTGTGACTGCTCGCCGGTGTCTACCGGCAATGGAGGCTCAGAAGATCACTGGATACGACCCCACATGAACGCAGTGGGCCGAAATTGAAGAATAGGCAGCCGTAGATGACGCCTTTACTGAAAATGAATGCCTCTAAACATTATTTGCTTTCATCAGCAACGACAGGCAACACAAAATCCGAAGATGTCTGCAAAGGTTAATGCTGGCCTCTACCTACAACAGGCGCATTTGACCGACGCCGTCTCGGGAAAGGATGCCAGCACTTTACCTTCGTCTCAAGACGCACCATATACGCCACCGGTAGCAGCAGCGTTTTGCAAGTGCTTCGGCAAAACTTATGTTTTCGACTGCTTAAGTCATTCAGTCAGACGGCTATTGAAACGGACGACTGACTTGCATTTGAACATGAATAATAACCTACAAACTGACTGCGTATTTCTGGATTTAGCCAAAGACTTTGACCATAGAGCTTATTGCCATAAGATTTTTTAATTGGCATCAACTAGTTTAGGCTCACTAACGTTATCATGGACACGTGACTTTCTTTTCAGCCGCCAACTATTCATACTTCTCAACATTCTCTCCTCTAATCTTTCCCCAGTTACCTAAGGCGTACCCCAGGAAAGCAGAATGGGTTCATTATTTTTAGTGTAAATAAATAATTTACCCAATAATATTTCTTGAAGCATGCGCAACTTCACGGATGATAGTATTCTATACCGCCCCACTACATCCGCTACTGACCACTTGGCATTCCAGAGTGATCTCAATCCTATTATCGAGTGGTGCAACACATGGCTAATGATCCTTGACACATCAAAATGTAAAGTAGTCACATTCAGCCGTGAACATAACAACTCTTCATATGCATACCGCACTCTAAACGACTTCCTGTCACACGTGTCCCATAATCATTACAGGTACCTGGGGATTCACCTTTCTTCAGATCTGTCATGGTCCTTTCAATATTCACTAGCACTGCTGGAAAAATACATTTTGTTTTTGAGTTGTTACTTGGGACATTTTGACTCATCACAGATTCATCTTTCATTTCATGCTCATATGCACGTGATGGTTTTAGCCTTGTTTTTTTTTTCAACTATATATGATATTCAACAGTATGTTCTAATACTTCAAAGTCTTTTGGTTACATACGGCACGACCTCAGAAATTCATCCGCTAATATTCGTAAATTAGACTACCTCCCATTTTTTCACCCAAAACACGAGTTCGCATCCTCTATTTTGTCTCTATAATACAATAATATGGTCAACACGCTATAATCCATCCAAAATAGGGCGGCATGGCTCATATCTTGAAACTACAGTTAATACAGCAGTGTCACACGAATTAAAACTGATCTTGGCCTACAGTCCTTAGTGATGCACCGTGACGTAGCCCTACTAACATTATTTCACAAGTATGTACACTGTGACAAGTCAATTTCGTTTCATCTCGCTGTCCGATCCCAAATATCCATAAGATTACATATTTATTAAGTTTTACATGCTTACAGGATTCTATACTAGCTTTCAACTCATCAGCACTACCACGAACCATTACATTATGAAATAACTTTCCAGACAACATAGATTCATTGGCCAACCCTGACACATTTGACCACCAACTAATATGTCATTTCCACTGCAGTCGTTCATTGTCCATTAATAAAACCCACAAATTTTGTATACCTGCGTATGTATATGTATATGTCTAATGTACCACGTACACAGACACATCATACCTTTATTCACTATGTATTATGCACTATGCACATCACATTTGTAAAGTGTTCAATTTTTTATGTGCAGTTTCCTCGTGGTGTTTGATTCCTTTACACTTTTTTGCCCATTGATGTTATTTTATGGCCTCCCTCACACAATGTCCTAGAGGCTTGTAAGGAATGTCAACTAAACTATCCCTATATTTGTAAAACGAACACTAAAGTAAGCCCACTCAAAATATAGCTAACGGCGAGCATCAGTTATTACGCGTAAGAGTATTCATGCTTTGTTTCACATAACGAGATAAATTTGTGTCGCTCTACACTACCATGATATTTTATTTCATTTTAAATGCGAAGCAACTCTTTACTAGCCTGTGTAACGCTGTCTCACTGTAGACCCCCACTGCACATGCTTGCATTTCATGGCAGCCCAGGAAGACACTAGCGAAACTGTCGCTCCTATCTCCCTCTCTCGCCCCGCAATGACGACGCACGCAGCGTCTGCTAGTAAAAAACCGACTGCTCGCGCTGCACAACCGCTCACTGCCACCCCATATATGTAGTGTTACGCCTGGTAGTCTACACTGAACGTCAATGCCTCTGCAAATGCAATCTGTGTCAAGGCCAGCAATCGAGCCCGCTTGACATGATTGACTCCACGATGTCATCAAGCGGTGGCACCGGTCTGTCGCGCAAGCCCAGCGACCTCCCTCAGCCCGCGAGCCCATTGAAGCAATCAGCGCCTTCCAGTCTGGCGAGTTTTACGCAATGCGTGGGAACGTCACTCGTCCTTGGCTGCAACCACGCGCAGCGGCTCCGGATTTGATGAGCATGACGCAGCCCAGTGGCGGGCCCCATTGGAGGATTTTGACATCACGGCCAGTGGCGCTTCTGGTTGGACGTTGGGGACTCAAAAGATCCACCCGGTGCCTATAAAAACAGCCCTGCGGCGCGTCGCCAGCAGTAGACTTATGGGTAAGAGATGCCTCTCGTTGCGTCAAGCCCCTTTCGCAGTCGGCGCACCCGGTGTCCTCTGCAGCGGCGAGTCTCATGGTGCCCTTCGTAGCCTTCTCGGCAGTGCACTTCGTAACAGAGAGACAAGCCGGCAGATGCTTTCGAGAGAAGACATCTTGGCTCTTCGAGACCCTAAGCTGTCGGCCCCAGTGCCGAATATGTAACGCCTCTATTTTTATGCTGTACATAAACCTTGCCTTGACTCGCCGTCAACTCGTCCGCTCTTCTATCAGCTCTGCGAAGAAGCAGTCGCGAGCTGAGTAACACACGCTGCCAAATGGCTGATGACCGTGTGTTATCACACACTACCAAACAGCTGGTAACCTTGACTAGATCGCACATTTGGAAATCAGTCCAGGGCGTCTTTGCTTGGCTTTCGCTTGATGAGCTTCAGCGTCAACTTCGCCGCCAGTGTAAGTGTTAACGCCTGCTGCTTGGCATCTACACATAATTTCCTTTAACGAAAAATGGTTCTAGTTTTTCCACTGCATTTCCTGAGGTTGAATACTCAAATATCAGTGAGGGTGTCTCAAATAAACCACCTAATTCACCCAAACACTGCCATAATTGCACTGAATCGGCTGGGAAACTACTGTGACACCTACCCGATATTTTTCTCTTACTATGTTACAATACAGTCGAGGTTGTATCTCGCAGTGAAGCCTAATGTACCTTCAAACAAAGCAGGCTCAATGCAAGTTGAAAATATTAGAAGAAAGGGGAAGATAAAGTGGAGGATGTTAACTTTCAAGAAAGGACCCACAGGGCCCGTTCCTAGGTTGGCATGCTTATTTTTGCTGGGTACTGCTTTACACTTTCTTAAAGTGAAGAAGTCTTCATTTAGTAGTACATGACTTGTGTTTATATTCGTTTTGCATGTTTCTATGTCATGTGGTTAAATTGTGACAAATCATTTCATCCCATTTTTTTCTTTTGTGTTCGATTAAAGCGAGAGTAAATCGTCGTGCCCCGTCTTATTCACGCATGTTTGCGCTTATCAATGAAAAAGTTCACATAGTTTATATGGTGACAATGCTAAATGATAATAATATATTAACAGTTGTGTTGTTAATATTTTATAACAATATTTCTAATAATATTTCCCTGAAGAGGGGTCGCAAAAACTTTATGGTTCAAATTGATCATTGAATGGCATTCTCAGTCTTGCTACTTGGTTTTAACAACAAACAATAATGATATTGAAACACTCACCTTTAAAGGACAATGCAACGATGTGTGACCTACAGCCAAAATAAAAAATATGACAGATCAAACGTGTCAGTTCAATGTTTCTAGCCAAACACCTTCATCAGAAGTTTGAACTTATAGGAACGCTGTGCTAAAGGAAGGATCAGAAAGTTGTCCATTGAGCTTCAAAAAGACGTAAAAATATCGCTAAATAAAAAAAGCTTGAGCATATATCCTCCAGTTAACGCTCGAGAGTGAAAACCTGATATACGATGCATTGAGGCTACACAACTAACCCCCGTATTCAGAAACGCTGCTTGATTTGATCTTGACTAAGCCACCGACTCCAGGGCACCACAAAGGCGTTTCGAATGTTCTGTCTTTAGGCCGTTCCAATGCAGCACATAAGCACAGAGGAGTTTCAAACGCGCTGCATTGAAGGCTGTTTCAAGTCAAGTTCAAGTTAAGCAGTGTTTCTGAATACGGGTGTTAGACACACCCTTTGGAAGGGTAATCTCAAATAGCTTTTCAATATATTTATGAGAGGCATCGCTGGGAGACTCGGAGATGTCGAAAGCAAGGAATACTCATTGACGCAGATGATGCCAATGTATTTCGTCTCGTAGGCACAGACGAAGAAGTAAACGAAAACATAAAAAGCAGCTGTAAAGCTCACAGAAGAGTCACTGATCCCAGCGGGAATACTATGCTAACCTAAGATATATGAACTCCTGCAATACAGATTTAGAAGCGCTCGTAAACTACGGGGATGGATTTCTCCAGAAGAAAATGACACACCGTTCTATGCCATGAGAAGAAGCGTAATCTCTAAAATTGATTTCACCCGTGTTCTGGGTTTGGTCATAAAAATTAGCGGCTCCAATAAATACACAATTCAACATATCCCTAGGAATGCGCCAAACGCAACCAAGCACGCCACCGACAAATATTGTTTGAAGACAACGTCGTAAGACTAGATCACAGCTTTGTGAAGTGTCATTTCCTTTATGTAGTTACCATGCCCGAGTGACAGAGGTCCGAAAAGGACAACCTCTATGCATTTAAGAATAGCAATCAGTGTAGCTTTTGGATTACCTGTGGACACCAAAAGTGAAAGGCTTATGCAGCTACGGATGCAAAATACAGAAGAAATAGTCGGAACGCAAGAAACAGCCTTATCACTAACGCGATCAAAAACGCACATCCTCAAATGGATTACAGTAATAGATGACATCCCAAAAAATCCTCAAAACTTTGAAGGAGAACATCACAGTCATGCCCATTTCAAAAAATAATCGCCCCATTCATAATGTAACAGAAGGCAAGGTAGAGTCAAAGCGCATCTATAAAACCTAAAAGTCAGGCTTAGGAATGTTCGTGTGTTGATGTGGCTTGCATGTCTAATAAATAGCTTTCATAACAATGATAGCGAACGGCAAAAGTCGACTCGAAAACTCGGCTTAAATATGCACCACAGAATCGGGAAAATTAATGGGAAAATTAATGATGCTCTTGTAAATCTCCATGAATCTCTTTACAATTCTACATGAAGACTGGTCAACCGTGTAGGCGCAAGGCAAAATCATACTAAGGTTTCAGATTGGAAAAATCACTTCCCGTCTTACAACGGGCTAACTGAGAACTATGCTTGGGACGCAGGCTTCTCCTTCTTTTACACTTTAAACTAAACAGATAAGTGGGCCATGGCGCTAAGCTTCTAACAAGTACGAAAGAATCCGAGACTACTGTCACAATACTTTTGTTTATCTCGGGTTTCCTATTCATACAACATTCGATAAATGCCCCGACACCATCGATATAGCCTACGTGCAATAAGTGCCCGCTGTATTCTAAGAAACAATGAAACGTGAGAAGCTGATTGATCTATTTCTAGGTACAAAATTATTGCTGCAGCGAAAAATTCAAAGATTTAGAGAAGAAATACGCAACTAAACATTTAACGATGCTGCCTCGGTAAAAATATTTCCCGGGATTTTACAGGTTCAAACTATGATATGATTATGAGGCACGCGGTGGTAATTGGCTGCGCTAAATTATATCCTCTGGTGTTACTTACAAGGGCACTGAAAATAAAACAATTTTTCACGTATTAGTAAACAAACAAATCCAAAATACTGAAAGCAAAGCGTTTACCCAAGGACGATACTTCGCAGACTAGAAAACGCATCAAAATAAAATGGTGGTGGCTACGCCACCTTCAAACTTCAAAGTTCCTCACAGAACACCACGCCACCTTGGAATTCGCCGGTACATACTAGAATAAACGTATCCCTAATAGATGGAAAAATAAGTACATTTCCTTTAGGGGAGCTGTAGATTAATCTTGTGAAGTGTAAAGAAACTTCTTTGAGCTAATCTCATCAAACATGAAATATACATTGTGCAATAGATTACATAAGAGGCCAAGACTAACTGCAAAATTTCAGAATTACAGTATTCTGCTACAGACGTAATCATACGATGGTGAAATGTTGTAGACATTCACCTCTTTTGAAAATGCCGGAGCAACGACCAGGATGAAAGCCTTCATTTTGTTTGAGCAACTGGATACGGCACCTACTTTTGGACAGTCACGAACGCCATCGATTCTCTAAAGAAGAAAGAAAAGTGACAGTTTCACCAAAAGGGCGAAGTAATGAATGCAATAGCAACATATTCGAAGAATCTACGTAGCAAGGCTAGTGTCCGATCTGACATTACTCTACGCAACTCTGATGTAAATGTGCATTTACACTAGGGCCACATGACACTGACACGACCCCGACGACGACACGAGGCAGACGCAGACCCTCAGCCAACGAGTCGCCCGCCAACGAAGTCACCAGACCCCATGATCACACTAGCCCACCGACGACGACGATGCCTCAAAAGAGAGCATGTCCTCGTAGTGTAACATATTGACCGAGTGAAAACACCAGCAAAACGCATAGGTTGACCTATCGTCGGCCTGTCACCCGAAAATCTGCGGCTCAGCGAAAATTTATCCATGTCTTTCTTTCAAGCGACCACGAAGGCGGAAATCTTGAAGGAGGTAACGATTCTTTCTCCGAGGCTTCCATGGCATTTGAATAGGCTTTTTGGGCAACCCCACGGAAATCTTTTCTTCGGTTCCTTTTTGTGTATCCCCAACGCTGACCCTCGACGCCATGGATAATGGCGGGGTCTGCGTGGCGTAGCCGCTGAGGGACAATGGCAGAGCAGAGACCATGCCTGAAATTTAGGTACAGATGTTTAAGTTTAGTTTGTGTCGCTGCTTGGGCCTCTAGTGTGACTACAGCATCGGTCAACGAAAGGCTGTGAGGACGACAAGGCGCGGACGGGGGAATGCAGAGACCATCGGTGGGCTGTTAGTGCGTGTGTAGTGTAAATACAACTGCCATATCGCAGCGTCTAAAGTACGGACTCGGCACCAAAGTATGCGCAGCATGCGTGCACAGACTTACAGTATAAATACAGCAGCATTATCTGGAATCAACGATTATTGTTCTGGCGCTTACTCAGAGTGTTCCTGATATGACCTAATAGTGCAGTGGCGACAAGGATGGGATTTAGCTGAAACACCCCCTGCTAGCGCGATTGGCAGCGGCACGCATCAGACGGACGTTGGCATCACGCCCCCCTGGGTTCGAAAAAACGGTGAGCAGCTGGACCACGTACCGGATACGCCTGGGAGTTTACTTTGAAGTAAATGAAATCGCCGACAGTGCAAAGCGCCGCGCTCTTGTGGTATCTTCGTTTAGTGAAAATGTCGTCCGCTGATTTCAAGATCGCCTTTCAACCGTGTCGGTCAACAGCCAAAGCTACGAGCAAATCGTTGAATACCTTGAGGAACAGTACAACCCCCAAGTTAGAGAAACAGCAGCAAGTTTTTCATTCTTCATGCGCAAACAACTGGAAGGTGAGAGCGTTGGGGAATACATCTCAGACCTCCGAAGAGTGGCGAAGAATTGCAACTTCAGCGAATCCCTCGATCAGATGCTGCGATACCGCATCGTATGTGGCATTCGGGATGACGATGCTCGTCGTTGCCTCATCACGCACAAAAAGCCAACTGTCGAGGAGGCGGAACAATTCACCATAGCATAAGAAAAAGCATTGAATGACGTGCGAGACATGCGCGAAGGGCTACGGGAGACGACCGTGAGCAGCACCAACGTTTTGAGGTCACAGCGAGGGCGCCGGCACTTGACACAGCGGGGCAATAATGAAGCAAGCAGGCAGGCGTGCGATAGATGTGGTGGCCCCCACGCTACGCGCACATGCCGTCACCGTAATGCAAGATGCTATCATTGTGGCCTAAAAGAACACCTAGCAAAGGTGTACAGCCAGGGGCGTTCCCAGGTGACGGGCACATATGCAGTAGAGCCAACAGAAGGTGAGAACGAAGAATAAAATTATGTTTGCTCTCGTCGCTCACAGCTCGAGCACTGAAGCTACCATGAAACCATGAAACCACGCGTGGAAAGTTTGACATGGCCGGGTCGGACCCTGCGAATGATTCTAGACACGGGTTCTCCGGTCAGCGTCATCCCCATGAGCATATTCGAGAAACATCGCAAGTGGTGGCCAGCTCTGGAGAAGACGATGCTCTGGTTAACATGCTTCTTGGGACGATTACCTGTTGTCGGTCGGATAACTATGAATCTACAGTCGGGTTCAGTGGTGGTAGCGAGCACGGTAATCGTTGTGGGCTGTGAGGGACCCCTGCTCTGCAGCCGTAACACTATTGAAGCATTCCGCAGGGTAGGGGTGTCGCTTTGGGACGAGGGCAATTCGTCGAATGTGAATGCGGTGCGTGTAAACACCGAAGTGAACCCCTTGCTCGAAGAATTTGCGGATATATTTGAAGACAAGCTGGGTTGCTGCGAGGGGCAACCTGTGAAACTGCACCTTAAAGCGGGAGCCCGCCCACGTTTCTGCAAAGCGCGTACCGTGCCGTATGCTTTGCGTGCAAAAGTCTCAGCCGAGATCAACCATCTCGTACAAGACGAGGTGCTTTTGCCGGTAAGTGTTTCGGAATAGACAACTCCGGCGGTCCCAGTCGCAGAGAAGAACGGCGACATACGGTTGTGCGGAGACTTAAAGTTGACCGTTAACCCTGCATCACACTTGGAACAATACCCCTTGCCCAAAGTTGAAGATATTTTTGTGGCTTTTTCCGGAGGGGAAGTCTTCCCAACGCTGGACTTGCGCAACGCCTATAATCAGCTGCCACTGCACGCAGAACCCAGAAAATTAACAGTCCTAAACACACACACTCCTACAATCGACCAACATTTGGTATTGCTTCAGCCCCGCATTGTTTCAGTGACGCATGGAATTCATACTGCAAGGGGTGCCGAATGTACAAGTGTACCTTGACGACATCATCGTTGCGGAAAAGAGAAACGACACTTCCGTGCTTCGACCGGTATTTCAGCGGCTGCGAGAAAACAATCTGAATCTGAACAAAGCAAAGTGCCGCTTCAAAAAAGCGCAGGTGTCGTTCCTAGGGCATCGCATCGACGAAGATGGCCTTCACCCACTGCAAGAAAAATTAGAGGAGGTACTAGCAGCGCCGAAGCCAGCATCGGTAAGCCAGCTGAAGTCTTTCCTGGGCTTGGTGACATACTATGCGAAGTTTCTGCCCAATTTGTCAACGACGCTAGCTCCTTTATATGGTATACTGAAAAAAGGAGTGCAATAGAACTGGGGCTCAGCACAGGACAGGGCATGTGAGGCTGTAATGATTGCCTTAAGTAAGGCTAAATTTCTTACCCACTATGACCCACAAAAGCCTCTAAGACTGGAGTTCGACGCATCGTCGGTCGGCTTGGGCGCAGTGTTGTCGCACCGGATTAATGGCACCGACTGTCCAATAGCTTTTCGCTTAAGAACTTTAACACAAGCGGAGCGCAACTACTCGCAATTGAAAAAAGAAGTGCTTGCGCTGGTTTTCGGGGGTGACAAGGTTCCGAGACTACGTTTTTGGGAACAAGCTTTTTTGGCGACTGATCATAAGCCATTTACAGGGCTTTTTCATCGCGAAAAACCTATTCCGCAAATGACAGCGGCCAGAATTCATAGATGGGCACTGTTATTGTCCGCTTATCAGTGTGACATTGAGTACCGAAAGGGGCCATTGTATGCGAATGCTGACGCCTTGAGCCGTTTGCCTTCGCCGGAACCAGAGCACCATAACGAAGATGATTTCGTAAAATACGTGCTGCATGAGCAAGCATTGACAGATTTCTCTTTGCCCGCAGCAGTTGGCGGACAGCACCAACGATGACAATCACCTGAGAAGGTAAAGACATGGATTCTGCACGGCTGGCCCAAACAACTCAGGCAGGAGCAACAGGGCTTCCTGCCGTACTTCACCCGCAGACACGAACTTGCTGTGAGTAAGGGACTAATCTACAGGGGTCATAGGTGGTTCTGGCCGAAGCAGTGCGGTAAAATATGCTGCAGCTACTCCACAATACCCATCCCGGCACGACGGCTATGAAACGTCTGGCGCGCTAATTGTTTCGTACCCCGGATTAGACCACGACATAGAAGAATTGGTGCACGACTGCCAGCCATGTGCTCAGAGTTCGTCCATGCCAGCAAAGCAGGCCCCTATCAGCTGGCCGAAAACCAACAAACGTTGGTTTCGCCTGCGCATCTACTATGCGGGGCCGGTTGAAGGGCACATGATTTTCGTCGTAGTGGATGCGGAAACTAAAGGGTTAGAAGCAGTACCCCTCAAAACGGCTAGTGCCTAAACCACAGTTAAAGCACTGCGGAGTACGTTCGCTCGTTTTGGCCGGCCTCAGACAGTTCGTCTTCGACAATGGGTCGCAATTATCAGTTCAGTGACTAAAAACTTTTCGGGAGATAATCTAGTACGCCATGTCAACTCCACCCCATACTACCCTAAATCAAACGGATCGGCAGAGCGCGCGGTGCGCACCATTAAAGAAGAAATCAATGAAAAAAACAGGGACATTTCTCAGTCGAATTAATAAGTTTTTACTCGTTACAGGACAACACCAACTCAAGGCGGCCAGTCGTCCGCAGAGATGATGCTAGGTTTCCAGCCAAGGGTCCGTCTAAGCGCACCTTTTCTAGAGAAGGTGGACCGGTCCCCCCCGGTGGACCGGGATCCAGTGCAAAAGCTGTGTTTTCCTCAGGGGGCGCCTGTGTGGACACACCAGTGCAATCAAGCCGATCAGAGATGGTGACCTGGCACAGTGACGGCATCAAGAGGCAAGCGCTTGGCCATTGTGGACACCACCGGAGGAATGCAGTGCCGTCACGTGGCCCAACTGCGGCCGCGGCACCCCACAGTGGTGGCAAAGCAGGAGCTCTGCGCAACCCGATCTTCTGAGCGACGACCCCCATCACGTGATCCACGTTCACCAGACCAACCTCCGGCAGGTGACATTCCGCAACCGACCTATCGCTGGGCACATTGCGGGTGCCTAGTAAACCAGGATGAAGGACACAGACGGCGTCTGAACTTCCCAGGCGTTCTACGCGCATAAGAAGGCAGCCTGACGGAGTGGGCTTCGTCTAAGAAAAAGGAAGTAACATATCACGGCGTCTAAAGTGCGGACTCAGCACCAACGTATGCACGTGTGTGCGCAAAGTTTTACAGTATAAATACAGCAGCATTATCTGGAATAAAGGATTCTTTTCTGGCGCTTACTCGGGGTGTTACTGATACGGTCCGATAGTGCAACAACAAGACAAAAGACACTCCCAAAAACAGTCGCCAGACCAAAATCGGTGTCATGTCTCTCTAGTGCAAACGCACCTTGAGAGAACACAGCCACTACAGGTACACTTTTGGCACCGTCTTTTCGTGTTGAGAACACCGCCCGTAGAAGCTCCCGCCTGCTGTGGGCACACAAGGCGCACGTTGATCGTTGCCGCGATAGCGCTGACCATAGGCGCCCCACCCCCTTGTTCGCTCACGAAGTAAGGGCGAGCACAGACAATCATGGCTGGAAAGACAATGTTCGCTCCGCAGAAAAGGAGGCTAGTGCATCTTTTCCGTATATGCATGCATACAGATACATATACGTGAATGACAGCAGCGGTGGCAGCTGCGACGACAAAAACCAGCCGAGATTGTTCATATAAATGTTATGACAGTTATGTTATGTTATGTTATGTTATGTTCAATGGTCTGCATCGTACCTCGCCAAGGGACATTTAGTACGCTTCATTATATCAATGTTCAGTAAATAATCAATGACTTCTGTTAGTACAAGTTTCATATTCATCTTCTACTTATTCCTGGGGCGGAGGGACTAACCAACCATGTTTCTTGGCAATTTTATTTAAGAGATAACAAGTAGAATTACTGAATTACTGAATTACTAGTAGAAGATGAATGATGATGATGATGAAGTAGAATTACTTGTGCAACAAATTGCTAAATAGTGAGTACTTTAAACCCAATTGTAATTCAACTTCTATTACAAGAGGAGACACCAACAATTCACAATAAACAAACACAAACGCATCAAATATCGTACTTTCAAAGGAAACCGGTCCTAGATAGGCCTTATAACAAACAGACGGTAGGCCTTTGAAATGAGGAAAAGACCTGTTCTTCGAGGATTACACCCAGAACAAAAGTAAACAAGAGCATTATAGAGCTGACTTATGCACCAGACATAACGATTCAAGGTATGGCTAACCCTGGAACCTGTATTGAAATTGACTTCAAACTTCAAAGTTCAGACCTTGTCAGCCTTTCGATGGCTGTCCATAAGAGCTGAAGAAATTGATGCGTTAGAGAAGTTTCACCAAGCAACCTACGTGTTTGCTTTTAGCATTGTACATACGGAGAGTTTTGCTTACGTACTAAAGTCAAGGTAGCTGCAACCGACGAGGATGGAGCATCGTCGCCGCTTTATATGGCGTGAAAGCAGGGTTAAAGTGAAGTCGCAGTGGCGGTAGTTTTTAAAGGTTTAGTCAACTTTGGGATACGCCTACCCAGGAATTATGGGCTCTGTGTCTGTCAGTCACATGATTCAGTCACCCGGCTAATGTTTAGGCCCTTAACGTTGTCAATAAAGAGGCAAATGTTGCGCATATTTCAGGCACAACATCATTATGTAATTATTCGATTGAGTGGTCCTCTACTACGAATATATAGAAACGTAATTCTAAAGGCCCTACTGTTTCATTAATTGCGATGAAATGGGACACTGTGCACAAGAAAGCAATCGGCCGACAGTACGGTGCTGCCACCTGGCAGTGGTCCTGAGTTCAAGACAAGCTCACACACGGCTGGGCTAGACTACACCTACGCGTGCTTGTTTCCTTACGGCCTTCTCAGCCGTCTGTTTCACCACCCGTCGGCGGTAGGGGTGCAGCGACCCCACCATTGCATCTTCTGTGCCGTGCACACGGCACAAGTGAGATTGTCGATGTGACACCGTGAAATAAGGGTTCTCGTCGATTATGGGAATGCAGATGCTCAAAAATTCGAGGGGTAGAGGGATCATGTCTCTTTAAAAAACTAATGTTATCAGACAGCTCGACGCATAATTTAGCTGCGCTTGTGCTCGCCAACAATAAAGCTGAAGCTCAATAAAAAAGCGGAAAATTGGATAACAAAGCATGATGCATGAAGCATAAAGCATTGGCGATGATCAGAGAGAGATAGAGAGAAAAGCAACACTGCATCTTTTCTGCAAGTGGTGAACACCAAACACCTTTGGCACTTGCTCTCGTTGGACAATGAAGCCGCAGTCAAAGGTCGCTTACAGAAATGTCGAGCACCTTCCCTTTGCTAGCTATATTCATTTTTTTATTTTTACAAAAACATCTGTAGTGGTTTTCAGGGCTATAAGCTGCAGTGTGCTGCTTGACAGCTTTTGAAACACGTGCGGGACTTGTATCTCTAACGGGTAAAAATACAAGTAAAAAAGTGGACTTTTGCTGTTGAATAACCCCTTCGGACGGCATGCCCTGGAGGAGTGGCATGTATTTTCAAGGTGTTAACACCACCTTCCGGAGACCCGAGCTCTTTTGCGTTCCTTCGTACTGCAAGCCACCTCCACGATTAATATAAAAACTGCAGCTGCTTACGCTCGAAATTCCTTTGCTTACAAGCTATGATCTCTAGTGCAAATTATTTCTGCGCTATACTTCGAGCTCGTGGAAGAACATGTTTAGAAAGAGAAACTAACATTCCAACTTTTTGGCAAGTAAACCAATTTTATTCTTTTGTGGCTCTACAAACAGGTTGTTGCCAATTTCTCTTTCCCTCTAGTGAGACTTGCTTCATTGTTGTATTTGCACACCACAGCTGCATTTTGTTCAGAGGTTTCTCAGTGTTGACTTCGCAGCAATTTTTGACTGGGAAGACGTTCGTACAACCTTCAGTACGAGCAGTACCTATGACTACATATTAGATCTGCGATGGTGTATTGTTGTGTTTCGTATTGCAAGTCCTGTTCGGGTAAAACATCCACTGTTTCCTTTCAGAGATTCCCAAGCAATGATGAACTGTGCGCTAAATGGTAAAAGAATATTGTGAGAGAGAACGTCATCATCAACGGCAAGTCCTCATTGAATGTCGTATTCAGCAGACACTTTTACAATGTAGACTATGTGCCTGCTTGCCGCATCAGAAAACTTTTTCCCGATTCTGCGCCCAATCTCTTCGAGCACTATCCTTCCTACATGAGACCAAGTGCAAAGAAGCCCAGCAAAGATCCTACTTCACGAGCTTCGCCTCTACGCCAAACATCAAGGAAGCGAAAAGAAGAGACCAACAAACCAGACCTGGATGTTGCGACTTCACAAGATGCTCTCACTTAACAAGAAGCAGTAAGTGTTTGTACACAAACAATGAACAGCAATGCTCATCACGCGGGTCGATACCTGGTTGTGATAGGAAGATTGCACTCTCAAGTGTCGTACCAATGTTATAAATGTGAGAAGGTGCAGAAGTTGTTGGAAGAAGAGGAACTAAAGGCATTATTAAGCCCTCATGAAGCCCATGGGCGTCCTCTGTTCTCCTGGTTAAATAAACACATGTCGTTACTGCATCAATTAACAGCATCTAAATCGAGTTACGAAAAAAGACGTGTATCCTTTGCCCCGTATTCGATGAGGCTATCGATTGTCTCCAAGGCGCAGCTACTTTTCATCCAGTGACCTTCGCTCTGGTTATTGGCGGATCGCTATGGAGGAGGAAGACCAATAAAAGGCCGCCTTCGTCACTCCCGATGACCTGTAGCGATTTCAGATTATGACCTTAGGTCTATGCAGCGCGCCAGCCACGTTCGAATGTATGATGGAGTCTTTGCTACATGGGTTCAAACGGTCAACATGCCTGTGTGACCTAGACAATGACCTCGTATTTTCACCTACGTTTGAGATCCATCTTGAGCGTCTGTCGGCAATTCTCGAGGTCTTCTGCAATGCTAGCTTCCAGGTGAACTCCTCGAAGTGTCACTTTGGCCGCCAACAGATTACAGTGTTGGGCCACCTTGTCGATGCGTCTGGTGTGTGTCCGGGCCCACAGAAACTTCGTGCCGTCACGAGTTTCTTAGTATTCCGATCCGCCAAAGATGCGCGAAGCTTTGTGGGACTCTGTTCCTACTTCAAGTGGTTAGTGATAGACTTTGCTGCATTCGCCCAACCACTTACCGATCTTCTGAAGAAAGGCGTCCCACTTTCGTTGGGGTGCACTAGAGCTCCAGCATTTTCTCTCCTCATAAGACTTTTGACGACGCCCCCTATCTCGGCCTACTTTGACCTATCCGTCAAAACTGATGGTCCGAACGAATGCCAGTGGTCATAGTATCGGAGCCGTTCTCGCCATTGCCAACAGGAACATCACCGTGGTATCGCTTATGCTAGCCGTCTCCTTACACTTGCAGAGCGCAACTATTCGATCACAGGAGCTAGAATGCCTTGGTCTTGTCGGGGTGGTCACAAAGTTTCATCCATATTACGTGGCACACACTTCTCCGTCATCAACGGACCACCACGTGCTCTGCTGGTTTTTGAGCCTTCATAGATCCCACAGGTCGACTTTGGTCGCTGGGGCTCAGCGACTGGAAGAATATACCTTTGCTGTTACATAAAAGTCTGAACGCCTTCATCAGGACGCTGATTGCCTTTCTCGCTATCCAGTTGGCGCAGCAGTCGGCGTTACCTGACAACAACGCCTACGTGTGCTCCATTCCCCAACTGACCCACATAGCCGACGAGAAACGCCGTGATGCAGCCTTACGGGCTACCATCGAGCGCCTCGACTTTACTCCATTGAACCGATCCCATCAAGCGTTCGTACTGCGGAATGGTACATTATACTGCCCTAACTTCCATCCAGACGGCCCATCTCTGCTGGTTGCTATATCCACCACCTCCACTAAATTTGTTACGTGAATAATGAGTCAATATATTGCAAGAGCGGTTGCAGCGCTGGCCAGTCTGGCTTTGAGCTCGAGCAGCAAGCGACTTTCATCCTCTTCGTCGGGCACACGCGCACATTGACAGTATGCAATGCGGCAGCCTACACGTAGCAATATCTCGTTCTTTGGGTTCGTTGAACAAAGCTGTTCCTCTTATATTTATTCAGATAACTTTCCTAAGTATTTCATATATCCCTGATGGTAAGCTGAAAGGCATTCAGTTCGTAAATATTTGATGCCTTCTATCTTACACGTTATTTAACACTGTAATTGTTTCAGTTCACAAAAACACATGTTTTGAGGCACTGATTATGTAGCGTGGCTAGCGTCTTCCTAATCAACATTGCATCCTTTTAGTTAGGTAATAGGTAGGCTGTTGCTCCGCCAGAGCAAGCTGTTTTTCCGTGCAGAATGTCGCCTATAGTTCATTCTTCTATCTTCGTTAGGCACATATCTAACTTCCGTGCTTTCCTTGTCGATACTGCCACTAGAGGTTGCATGACTTATTTTCTGAGGATAGAGTCCAGCGTAGAAGTCAATTGCCACCCGAACAATGTTATTGATGTTGTTATTTCTACGCTTGTGTTTTAGAGCGTGCATTTTAAAGGCGAAGCATTTCTTTGCCTACTGCAAGAACTTTTGGCCTCTATCGGCGTATCTCTCTCTCTATCTATCTATCTATCTATCTATCTATCTGTCTATCTATCTTCTATCTACTATCTATCTGTCTGTCTGTCTATCTATCTATCTATATATCTTTCTCTCTTATCCATCTAACTATCTATCTATCTATCGATCCATTCATCTATCTATCTATCTATTTATTTAGCCGCTTACGTCTCTGTAATTTCATGATCACCCCCCTTAACTTGATCAAGTGATTCAAATTTTTTACCAAAGGGTAAGATCGTTAGACAAATATGACGTACTAGTCAAGCAATGCATGATATGAAAATCCCGTCACCGTACGTCGTGAAACATTACTACTCTAATCGTTTCCTTACATACTCGGTGGAGCGGGAAGCAAACCAATGTGTTGTCCACACTTGTAGTACCAAGCAATGGCCCTCGGTCTCACATCGGGGTGCCGGTCAGGTCTGCGCGACCTGTTCCCGCAAAACAGTGTCAGGCGTACCGGATGACGCTTCAATCGTCATCCACGAAGAGTTAAAAAATAGACTTGAGAAACTGTGATTGAGGTGCTCTCGGGTGTGTTGGACTGGGCCCGTGTCTCGAAGGTCAAAATCAACAAGCAAAACAAACATTATGCGTCCTCTTTTCACAGGGTCAAGTGGGAGATGGGCAAAAAGAGACACCTCGCCATTCATGCATACAGATCGGAGAAAGCCCTCTCCCACAGAATTTATTCATATTCTTGGCGTGACGTTTTGAACAGCGTCCTCTCTTCTTTCTTCATACCGGTTACCTGAGCTGAAGGTGGAATTGCTGTTGGCGAGCGTTAGCACCCTGGCTCGCTTGCAGGACGGCCGTTTGCGCCCGGAGCAAAAGGTCACGCTATAAGGGAGCGCCATATTCTTCCGACGATCAGCATGCCTTACCGATATGTTGGGACGAACTCTGCCCCGACTGCTGACTGAAGTCTCGCGTCATATCCTTACAGCGTTACGTACTGCTTCATCTGTCGGAGGATTTTTTTACAACAAGGCCTACCGCGTTACAAGTCATCATGTGCGCCCCCCCAAGACATTGTTCTGGAGCTGGAAAGGCTGAACGCTGAATTGCGACTGTTTACGCTGCGCTAGGCGTATGCTATGGCGATATTTTCGTTCGCCCGGAAGAGGTTCCTTATCCTGTTGATCGGCTTGGTGTCCACTCTGCTGAGCGGTTTACTTTTTTCCTATCCCCGCTGAACTGATCTCGAGGCCAACTTGAACGCTAGGCACCCAGGTCCTCATATGTGAACGGGTGAGTAGTATGCGGAGGGGCTGGCGGGGATGGCATCCATCGCTCTGGTGAGGCGCATCGTGTGGCTGCAGTAGGTCGCTTCTCTCTTTCTAGAGCTACAAGCGCATTCTGCGCGGTAGCTTTGGCCCTTGCAGATCACTAAATTGGTTGTGCACCCACCCCACCATTGATGAGGTCCCCGTATACATTGACTGTATCTCCTTGCTTCCGGCTTGTTGTCGCTGAATCCTCAAACGCTGATCCTCGCATAATAAATAAATGCAACGGTGCTTCATCAAATCGCCTCCGTCACGGCCATAATGCTTCATCACGTCTCAGGGCATGCGGGGTATTTGGCAACAAGATCGCTGATTACATGAGTTCTTGCGCCGCAAAGCATGGCCAGCACACAACTATGCAATGATCGTGGCGGAATGGCCGATCTATCTTCCGAACCGAGCTCAACAAGTACTGCGCCCTGCAATGGTCGCAAGAGGAAAACAACACCACGCTGTACAAGTGGGTGCCGGACCTACAGAAACTGCCGGCCTATTTTCTACTTAACAAAGCACTAGTAACGCTCATCACAGGTCACGGGCGTTTCGCTCGTACTTCCACCAATTCTATTTGCTACGAAATCCCAGATGCTTTTGCGGAAGCCTTTGCTGGTCCATCCAACACTACATAACTGAATGACCAGGTGCCCAACATAATTCGCGCTTTTATCTTCTTGCTTCTCATAATCAAATGGTGGTTTTGGGACGTTAAACCCCACATATCAATCAGGTGCCCAACACATCGCAGCCGATATAAAAGCGCGATTATCTCCTTGCTTCTCATAATCAAATGGTGGTTTTGGGACGTTAAACCCCACATATCAATCAGGTGCCCAACACATCGCAGCCCAATTGTGGCCTCAAGCGACCATGGATGACGCGTGCTTTCCGCACATCCGCCAACATCTGAGTGATCGGACCATTCTTATTCGGTTGGTTCCTTTCAGCACTGATGCCATACCAGACCTCTCACGCTAGCTTTGCGTCTGGCCTCCTCGTTGTCCACTTCTTGGTGGATGTCGCAGCACAAAGAGCCCCACTCACAAGCAAATTAGACGCACACAACACCAGAGGTCACAAGGTGCTTGCCATGGGATGCGTAGGCCACGTCCCGCAGTTGAACCTTCAAGGGAGAGGTTTTGTATTTTTGGGGCGTAGACCCTGCATTTCCACTGGTGGGCACTCGTTCCACTAATGCGACACGCTATACATTACCAGCAACCGTGACGCCCCTCGGTTGCGAGGTCAGTCCTGCAACTCGACGTTACGAGCAACACTGCCATGGAAACACCTGACCAAAGTCCAGACGTGCCGCTTCGGTTCCCAGACGTTGCAACCGGTTCGCGAAACAGTCCGGTTGCGACGTCTGTAGACCACGGATCTGTCTGTACAGCACGGACACCGTCTGCTGAGTTTTTAGGAGCGAAGCTCCTTAAGCCATGGGTCGTGCGTATTCTAAATATGTAGTAGTAGTAGGTAGTAGTAGTAGTAGTAGTAGTAGTAGTAGTAGTAGTAATAGTAGTAGAAGTCGTTATCGTCGTAGTAGCACGTAGCCAGGTCCACGGCTGGACTTGAGAAGCGGTACGCGCGCACTCTTTTGAATGGAGGAGGAAACCCGCGCACATTACACATAAATAAAAATGTAGTTGTTTCTGATGAAATCACTTACAGAGACAAGTATCGGCGACTTAATATTCAATAGTATTTGCCTTCAATCTGATGCTCACCAAGAAAAAATAATAACAGAAGAACGCACGTTAAAGCAATATCTGACCAGATAAGGTTGCCACGTTGAACTCGCTGGGCGTAACTTTTTAGTTTTAGCAAAGTTTGGCGAAGGCTGAGCCACAGTGCCATGAACTAACGGCGATGAAAGGTGGGAACCATATAGGAAGCGTTACCGTAAGACAGTTCGGGCATGCCAATCCTCGAGTCCAGCCATTCCACCTCTGGTTTCTCTTTGAAATGTCCGCTGGATGGCTGTCACACACTTCGGGTGAGGCCCCGCCGATCCAACACCGACGTGCGGCAGACTCGCAGGCTTCCACTTTACGCTTCGGCCTGCGACGCCTGAAAGGCCTCGAAGTGGCACATTTCGAATTTATTTGCGGGTTGGTCGACCCGTGCGGGGTTGCACGTGTGGTGATGTGTGGGCCTGACTGACGCACTCATAAGCAGACACGGAGACTCTATACAAAACGAACTAGCATTTATTTGAAACAAGGGCAAATGCAGCAGCTAACAAAAATAACAGAGGAAGAAAACTGATACGCGATCAGAAAGAAAGGCTATAAAACAAACTATGCTCTACAAGAACACTACAAGAGGCACAAACAAAAGACAAATATGCGGAACAATATTAAAATAACAACAAGATGGAAATCGTAAAAGAGGGTTACAAAAAATAATTACAGAATGATCATTGGTCGCGCTTTTGAATATCTATTGCGTCGCAGCGCACACAGCTACACAGATTAAAAAAAAGGCTGGTCAAATCAATTTAACAGTTTAGAAAAATCACAATAAAAAGTTCCATACGGACCAGGCCAGCTCTTGGTGCACGTAGGGGAGCTGACGGGTGCCGCTGAAGGTCTCGCCGGCTTGGTAGACGACGAGGGTGCCCGGAATTGCAGCCGTCTCAATACGTTGCACGAGTCACTCCATGCTCGCCGCCTACGCGAGACTCGCGACACCGACGACCGCACTTGTTGCTGGCTGTACGTCAACTGCCTTTTCCGATGCAGTGAAAACCTCTTCAGCGGCGTACACGTGACCCCGTCTCATCTGGGGGTAATTTTTCTTTTTTAGCCCGCTGGTGCCCCCTTTCGGTACAGGTGCAGGGAAGACGAGCCGGCGCCACGCTGGGTCGTTAGTCACCGGATGTCGTCCCCCGAACACAAAAGCGCCCCTCTTTGGAAGATGGGGCCCGCGGATAATCCGAAAATTGGAGCCGTTTGTGACATAGCCCCCTTCTTAAGAATATTACTGCGTAATATTCAAGAAAATCACAAACGCACAATGTTCGCGAGCTTTCAGTGTTCCGGTCGTCCACCAATGCGTTTTCTTTTTCGCGCACCATTTCACTGACGTGGCCGACATCGCAGAGAACACCTGACACACTACGCTTCACGGTCACCATAAGATGAAAGTCATAATTTGCGCACAACGTTATGGCCGCGCACATTCGATAAGAAAATCACAAAAATACTGCACGATTTAAGGAAAAGGCATGGAGGCATTCTTTCATGCCACATATTCAAAAATACAGGCTGTAAGCGGTATGCAAAAGTCATTTATTCACGCACAGATTTAAAAAAGATGAATGAGAAAGAAATTGGCATAATCGCCTGTACACAGTTCCGGTACTTGCTGCGCACTAAAGCGCTTCATTTCGAAGTGATAATAAAAAGTAAAACTTTCAAGAACAAAGCGTAATGTTTATTACACAAGCTTACCTCGTTATACTTCGTGTATATGGCCAACCAGTCTTAAAAAGAACTCAAGTTATTAAAATAACAATATCCCTAAAACAAGGCTTTTTAACTGATCGGGTACTAAGTTGAAACAACAGATCATCGTTTAGAAACACACAGACGACACAAGAAAATCAATAAAAAAAACTAAGCGATTGCTCCGAACGTTTATCAAATGTTTCAAAATCGAATGACTGAAATGAACATTGTCTCAAAAAGTATCCCATTAGCCTTGAAGGTTAGGTTTGCGTTTCGATGTACATACACATAAGTTTTATCCGCGCCCGAGGTGGCCGCGCTCTTGGGGAAGCCGTTCGAAGCAAACGGGACAGACAAAAGCGTGTACGGCCGCTACACGGACGCCATTTTCCCGTTAGTCTACACCTCGGAGGCATGCCTTTATCGACCACCGCGTTCTACGGAAACGGGTCTCCGAACCACGTTGTGTCCGTCGGCAAGGCGCTGCCTCACTAGGCGTCTCGCGCTTCGAGCAGGACAATGGAGCGAAGGGGCTTGGCTCTTCCGAGCTCCACGAACAAATGCCTGCCTCACCCCTCTATCTGTCAAGTGGTTTGGGGCATGGGGACGTGCTCGCCTCGCGAATGTCACAACGCGCAAACGAATCTTTCGTTGATTTGTTTGCACTTCAGCAATTCTATTCTTCTTGGGTAGCTTTGCACCCTTTGTTTTCCTTTCGCTTTCGCGGCGTCTTTTCTCTTTGCCCATTGCCCCGTGATCACTTTCGAGAAATCTGCTTGCATCATTTGCAAAGCAGAACTTCTCTCGTCTGTCTCATCTGCTGTGCTGTCTATACAACCGGGGTCTTTCTCTAACTTACGGACACCCTGACTTACGGGGAACTTAGATGAAGGCTGAGCAATGCAAGCGTCTTCCTTGGGGTTGCATCACTCGCACCTAGAAGAACTACTTGCCCAAACCTTGCCCAGCTCACAGTATGCGTCAGCACACGCCTGTGTCCCGCTGTCTGTGCAGGGGTCCTCGTCTGCCGGGCCAGTTGTACTGTGAACATCACAGTTAGCTGCCATGGCGACGTGCATACGGGATGGCTGTGCCAAGTCAATCACAGATGGCATTTCTGTATCGACAAGACTTTCCAGGCACAGCGCCTCGTCGCCATCACTGCGGCCTTCAGTGGCCTTTGTGGCCACAACAGGACTTTCAGCAGCTAACTCAGTAGGTTTACTCGCGAACCTGATGTCCGCCTCAACAGTACAAAATTTTTGCCCGGCTCTTAGCGGTCTTGCACCTACTGTCTCTTTGCCCCTTTCGTGCCTTGCATCCCAGGTCTCAAGCATGCGTCGCCTACTTTCGATTTTCTGGCGCAGTAGCTGCACATGATCTTGGTAAGACTGCTTGTTCGGGACACGGTCGGTCACGCTACTGGGCGTTCTAGCGGCTAAGCTGAGACCCGACTCCGTCGCACACAGTCCCAGGCGCTCTTTCTCCTTCTGAATTTGGAGCCGGGACTTTTCCCTTTCTTGCTCCATCTCGAATTCCGCGAGTTGTCCTGAAATATGCGCGTTCCGCATCACGCTCCTCTTTACGCTTAGTGCGCTCTCTTTCCACGAAATCGTACAATTCTCTGCCCTCAAAGCCAAAACCCTTGCCCTGTTCAATCAGCTTATCAAACTCCGTGCTGTCCATTGTTAAAACAGTTGTCCACCAACAAAACAATAAAAGGACGTCTGCATATCACGCTCAGAGCTACGTCAGTCTCTCAGACACCACCACGTGGTTGGCCAGTCCTGTCGCGCGGACGCCAGATAATGTCACACACACTTCCGGTGAGGCCCCGCCGATCCAACATCGACGTGCGGCAGACTCGCAGCCTTCCACTTTACGCTTCCGCCTGCGACGCCTGAAAGGCCACGACGTGGCACATTTCGAATTTATTTGTGGGTTGGTCGACCCGTGCGGGGTTGCACGTGTGGGCCTGACCGACGCACTCATAAGCAGACACGGAGACTCTATACAAAACGAACTAGCATTTATTTGAAACAAGGGCAAATGCAGCAGCTAACAAAAAGAACAGAGGAAGAAAACTGATACGCGATGAGAAAGAAAGGCTATAAAACAAACTATGCTCTACAAGAACACTACAAGAGGCACAAACAAAAGACAAATATGCGGAACATTGATAAAATAACAACAAGATGGAAATCGTAAAAGAGGGTTACAAAAATTAATTACAAAATGATCATTGGTCGCGCTTTTGAATATCTATGTGCGTCGCAGCGCACACAGCTACACAGAATAAAAAAGGCTGGTCAAATCAATTAACCAGTTTAAAAAAATCACAATAAAAAGTTCCATTAGGACCAGGCCAGCTCTTGGTGCACGTAGGGGAGTTGACGGGTGCCGCTGAAGGTCTCGCCGGCTTGGTAGACGACGAGGGTGCCCGGAATTGCAGCCGTCTCAATACGTTGCACGGGTCACTCCATGCTCGCCGCCTACGCGAGACTCGCGACACCGACGACCGCACTTGTTGCTGGCTGTACGTCAACTGCCTTTTCCGATTCAGTGAAAACCTCTTCAGCGGCGTACACGTGACCCCGTCTCATCTGGGGGTAATTTCTCTTTTTTAGCCCGCTGGTGCCCCTTTCGGTACAGGTGCAGGGAAGACGAGCCGGCGCCACGCTGGGTCGTTAGTCGCCGGATGTCGTCGCCCGAACACAAAAGCGCCCGTCTTTGGAAGATGGGGCCCGCGGATAATTCGAAAATTGGAGCCGTTTGTGACAATGGCCGTACTTCTATATGATGAATATACGATGAAAAGATGCGAGATGGCGGCACTTGCAGTGTTCACTAGATTAACGAACGGATGGACCAACGCAAAGATGGCTGGACGGACGTACGGACGGATACATGGATGAACGCAGGGACGGATGCATGGACGGATAGACAGACGGATGGAAGCGTGCACGGACTGACGGATGCTTCGCCCTTCTCATCACCATGCGCTCCGTGAATATGCTGGAATTTTTCTTATTGTCGACGAGCCCTTTGTGCAAGAACTCACAAACTTACTCAACTTGCCCAACGCCAGCAAAACTGTACTACTTTTAAGATCTTTTTTTCATTTTTGTATGTTTATTTCTTTCCGGTTCTATCTCTTTTGAGCTCATTGAATTTCAAACTGGGTACGGCCCAGTCGTCTCTGGCCCATTATTCTCCTATTTAACCACCGCGGGTCTCTGTGCTTGGTGAGGCTTTCGGAACACCTAGCGTTATCTCTAGCCAACGATTTCTATAAAAAATTCTTTTCTTAAAAATTTTGCACTTTTGGGATCCATTGACAACCCATTTTCACGTATTTTGATTGGCCTTATACCTGGTATGCGTTAGCAGGAACAGGTTCTTTCTCACAACTTTAATTTTGCTTTACTTCTTCTCAAAATTGGGAATGAAGTTTCACTGGGGCAGTACATCTGTAAAACGGTAAACCAGGTGTCCTAAGGAGAGTTCAGCCGGTATGCGCCACTGCTATGTGGGTATGTGCAATGCCTCCTTGAAGAACTACGCCTGGAACATCGCTCCCTTTTCAAGTGTGAGCTTCCTGCCAGCATGCAACCTCAGGGGCCATACCTCCTGTCTCGTGTTATGACCGGCCGCCGGGTGCGATCACTCTCGACCGTACCGCTCTGTCACCTGACATTACCATACCAATCTCCAACGTGACATCACAGCTGCTCGGAGGCCACTGTGAGAGCATTGCTATGTTCGCAGGGGGCCGACGCTAAAGGCACTCGCCTTCATACCGGTGGGGGAGGGTAAATCCGAAGGTAAGGCAGCACGTTGGCGGCTCACGTTCCAGGCATGGTTTTATTCTAGGAGGCATTACAATGGTACGTGCAAAGGTGATATTGACGCTATGTAGTGGTTGACCAAAACAACGATAAGGGGATTCGGTGGACACCAGGCAGTGGAGCTCAGGCTGAAAAAAAAGACAAAGAAGGTGATCTTGCTGTTCGGCTGCTGAGAGTCGCTGTGTCAACGTTTATCTGCCTTTGGTTCACGCTGTACCGTGACACTGGTGAAGGTGCTAGGCCGCAACCTTACCTAATGCTCTATACTCCCAGTTGTAGAGCATTAGGCACTGGGAGCCGCTCATCTAGCTCGGACGCATTGTCACCCATTGCAACTCCCGTCACCGGTTCAGTCGGTGGCTGATAGGCCTCGCGCCAGCGTTAACTCCTCCCACGGAAAATTGCAGTCGCCGATTACCTCTCCGAATGGCCAACGCCAGTCCGTAGCCGGCACCCCAAGGCCCCCCGCCGACCCAGTTTTCACAGGTAACCATCTTTCAACCGCTGGTTCCCGATCACTTTAGTGGCGGCGCCCATGAAGATGCTGACGACTGGCTTGAGCACTATGAGCGTGTTGCCAAGATTAATCTGTAGCCTGAACAAGAAACGCTCTCACGCGCCTATTTCTACGTTGATGGTGGTGCGAAAATTTGGTATGAGAACAGAGAAGCCAGTCTGTTAACTTAAGGCGACTTCCGACAACAGCTAGTCGACACGTTCGCCAATGTCGATTGACGCGGCCATGAGCAGCAGCTGTTGGAGCCACGGGTTCAAAACCCAATGAAAGCGTTGCTATGTTCGCTGAAGACATGACTCGTCTTTTTCATCGTGCTGACCTGAACATGAGTGAAGATATGAAGTTGAGCTACCTCATGCGTGGCGTTAAGGAGCAACTTTTCGCCGGGCTACTGCGCCACCCTTCAAGTACCGTTGTTGACTTTATGAAGGAGGAAACCGCTATTGAGCGGGCCCTTCATCAACGCTGCAGGCAGTATCATCGAATGTCTAGCAGCGCCCCCGATAAATGCTGCCGCCATACCTGAGAATCAGAGCTCCCTGCGAGACCTCATTAGGAAGATAGTTCGCGAAGAACTACAAAAGTTCCGTACTCCAGTTGCTCAAACCCCCGTTGCGCCCATCGCTGAACTGGTTCGTGGCGAAATCCGCCACACATTTTCTACCGCTGGTCCTCATAACGAGCACCGTCCCATGAGATACGCCGACGCTCTGCCACGTTCACCATCTGGTATATTGCCGTCATACCACCTAGTGCCAACGGCCCCTTGGTCATCGCCGCAAGAGCAGACCCTGAGCCGACCACCAAGCCAAGACACGCTCCAACAGCCTTCCACAGCAGCACCATGGACATCATCGCAAGGAGGGGGGCTCAGACGTCCACTGCTTTGAAGAATAGACGCATGACGCGCAATAGATCGACGTCCTCTATGCTTTAACTGCGGAAGTGCAGGTCATATTTCCCGTCAATGCTGGCACCGCAGTGATTCGTCCCGCCCTCTTCGAACATGGTGGTCTGGCGATTGACGTGCAAACGAAGAATACATACCACGCCGAGAGGACGCCTCTTTCCAAGAAGCCCGTTCTCACTTTTAGGACTACCGTACTTCTGACGAGGAGGCAATACCTACCCGCCAGCCAGGTTCGGGACGTCAATCAAGCTCTCATTCTCCCGCTCATTCACCTTCGTCACACCAACGTACCTCCACGGATCTTAACGCAAGGTCACCGAGCCCGCGCCGACGAAACTGACGGCGGCGCCCTCCGGGGGTAAGGTTGCAAGCCATAAAGATGACGATAAAAAGCCTTCATTACACGACGCTGTCAAGCCAATAAGACGTGAGAGCCACGACATTGCGACCGCCGACATGTGACCGCCGACATTGTGACCGCCGCTGATGTTTTTCTTGACGGCCAGAAAGTAACAGCCTTAGTCGACACCGGTGGCGACTTTCCTATTATCAGGGATGACCTCTCATCCGCCTCAAGAAAAGGAAGACGCCGTGGACAGGTCCTCAAATAAGGACAAGAGGTGGTCAGTTATTGATGCCCTCTGGAAGATGCACAGCGATAATTGACATAAGAAGAGGAGGAGGAGGATACAACTTTATTTGAAAAAATCAAAGTAAATGTGGTTGGGCCTCTAGACGTCCGGGAGCCCCCTGGCCGACATCTTTAGGCAGGCCCGGTGCACCATCCTCAACTGGTCGTCCGAGCCAGTGACCCGAAGAGCGGCCTCCTATGAGGAAAATGAAAGGTTAGGGATAGGGTTTACCGCCACGAGCTTTGGGCAGTTGCGCAAGCAGTGGAAAATATCAGCCCGGGGTGCCCCGCAGGTGGGGCAATGTGGTTGTTGAAGAGTGGTGTAAAATAGGTGTGCCATATAGGGAGAAATCAATGCTTTTGTCTGCAGCTGGCACCAAAATGAACTCTGATTAGGGGTGAAGGAGAAGTGTGGGGCAGGAAAATCTTGTCTGCTGTTTCGGTAATACCTCGTGATCTCATGGCAGGTGCGGATTCTCTCTTGTGGTTTTCTCATGGGATCGGGTGAGTGAGCCCACTGGGTCCCGATGGAAAAACCTCGGACATGCACATGAACGCGCTCATTCCCGGGGATACACTCATGGCCAGGCACCCACGTGATAGTCACCGAATAGAGAAGTGAAGGAATGTTTTTCAGTATGTGCGAGACTGTCTTTGGTGCTATGTCTTGACAGAAGTGTCGATAAGTGCTCTGGGAATCAGTGCGAATTTCTGTAATGGTAGAATCTGCGGCCGCATGCACCACTCTTAGGGCTGTGCAACCCCATAAGCCACGTCGGGGAGTGCTGTTTTAACCGACGTGGAAATGCTAATACACCCGTCTTCTGTCATGGCAGTAGCCGTGGCCGTTCCTTCAAGTGGGCCTACCGCAGCGTCGACGTAGAGGACGTCTTCACGATTTTTGTACCACCGTATATAATAATCAGCGCGTGCCTTGCGTCAGCCCGAATAGCGTTTGGGATTCATGTTGTGCGGCAGTGGTTTGAGACGCATGTGTGCCGCGACCCTTATTTGAATAGGGTCGCGGCACCATGCTTCTTCGTTACGCATCGTGTCGCTTGATTCGAGCCCCAGGGTTTGGAGCAGGCTCCGCCCTGTAGGTGTCCGAGAAAGGCGCAGGAACTGATTGCTTCTCTGTGCCTCACTTATTTCTTGCACTGCATTATACAGACCTGTCTCTAGGAGGAGAGTACTTTTGGTGCGCAACGGCAACCTCAATGCGGTTTTAACTGCCCGCCTGATTATACTGTCAGTCCGCTCCATTTCCTTTGAGTGAGGTGAGGATACGGAAGATGATAAGTGAGGCGACTTACCACCAAAGCTTCAACATTTTGCATGGTGCCCTTTCCAGATAGACCATGATTGCACGACGCAATCCGGCGGATTGTTCCTGAAATTTGTTTTATCTGCTTATAAAAAATGTTGAAGGTGTAGTTTGCGTCTCAGTTTGATTGTATGTGTAGACCCAATACCCTGACTTTATATACTCTTGACAAAAGTTGACCAGGCACGTGCAGGTCAATGCTTGGGTCGTGCATGCGGGGTTTAATTGTAAGTAATTCCGACTTTTCTGGCGAACAGTGATGGCCCATTCTACTAATAAGCGGCTTGATGGCAGTTTGTAGAACGTCTTGTGCTTCCCCAATAGAACCATGGCACATCCACGGAGTCATATCGTCGGCGTAAAATGCATGCTGCAATTTAGAAATAACAGCGAGCTCTTTGGCCAATGGGGCAAAGGCTACATTGACTAAGAGTGGCGATAGGACAGCTCCTTGGGGTGTGCCCCTGCTTGGGAGGAAAAAAGTGGTGGATGTGACTGTACGTATTCTAGCCTCGGCTGTGCGCTTTTCCGAAAAAGCTTTGACATAATGCCAGGTCCTACGACCACAGCCAGTTGAGGCGAATGTCCTGAAAATGTGTTCGTGATCTATATTGTCAAAAGCCTTTTCTTTGTCTAATGCGAGAATGGCTCTGGTTTGGGCTGTCTACCGTTTGGGATGAAATAGAGTCTATTTAACATGCAGGAGGACATTCTGCGCCGATAGGTTGGGGTGAAAGCTAAACTGGGCGTTGGGAAAGAAATTGCTAGCTTCTAAATGTGGCTGTAGTTGATGATGAACAACATGCTCAAAAAGTTTACCCACAGAGCTCGTGAGCAAGATGGGTCGTAAATTTTTGAGAAGTAGTGATTTGCCTGATTTTGGAATTAGATTATACCGAGCATGTTTCCAAAGACAGGGCAGTGTTCCCTTGCTCCAGTGTTCGTTAAAGAGATCTGTGAGCTCTTGTAGGGACACGTCATCTAAGTTTCGGATGATCTTGTATGTTATACATACAAGATCTTCCTCGTGCAGTGTCCCGGGTAATACAAGCAACCCTATTGAAAATCCTGGGTTGGTGGATATGGTGGAAAGAATAGTGGATATGGTGGAAATATTAGTGGATATGGTGGAAATTGTAGTGGGCATAATGACTGATGGTGGCGAGAGTGGAAAAAAATGGTGGCAGATGGTGGTGGTGGTGGCTAGCCAATGGTGGTGACGGTGGGAAAATGCCGGCTAATGGTGGCGAGGCAAATCGTGTTTGGTGGAAGGCTTGGTGAGCAAGGTGGATGACGGTGGCATGATGAAAAGCACATGAGAGTATACATGTGAAATTGCTTATTTGTAGCGTTTCAGTTTTGAATGCGCAGAGATATATGTTTACAGTCAAAAGAAACTAACGCTGCTCATTATGCTTTCTAGTACATTTTTTAGATGCGGAAGCATCTTATACTCGCGCCTTGTAGTGCGCCGTCCGCACCGCTTCTCGAACATTCGACAGCTGACGCGCGCGCATGCGCCGTCGCGCCGTCGCCCACCATCTGTGCCGCGCGCGCTTCTCCTTCGAGAACATTCGACAGCTGACAGCGCATGCGCCGTCGCGCTGTATATATACTCAAGGTCGGCGCTCGCTCGCTCAGTTGCCGCTCGTCGGTTGGTTTGTACGGCGCGTCGACGTCCAAGGTCGCGGTGAAATGAATTCCAACGAATCCACAACACAATGATCGACGTCCCTTCGACCAGCGCCGCCCTTTCGCATACGTGTGTACGTGTTCACTCATTTAACACCCCCTCCTACAACCACGTTAACCAATTTAGCCATCGACCCAAGTAAGTCGCAATTTAACACCCCATTTCACAACCACGTTAACCAATTTAGCCATCGACCCAAGTAAGTCGCACTTTAACACCCCGTTAACCAATTATATGCTCCGCATCCTCCTCAGTGTTCCCCCGAGGGAAGCTGCGGGCAATTTTTTATTCCTGTGGTGTCAACAACGCTTTAATTTTTGTGGAGCATAGAATATGCGACCGGGCATATGGTTACATTTCGCGCACGTACTTACATCAGTTTGACATCTGCGATATGTTTCTTTGTTGTGATGTTTAGAAGACTAGAGTTGTAACTGTGAACATGACAATAAATGTTTTACATCGGCGAGCAGTTGTCAAGGAATAAATGGGCTCCAGTTCGCAATTGCCCCTTTAAATGTTAGAGCAGAACAATAGCGGTTACTTGATGTCGCTACGCTAGAAACGCAACTCTGGTAATTCTTGCACACTCTATTGTTTGAGCCGTACCTTTAGGTTAACAAAGTGCGTTCGAATATGCATAAACTTTCACTTTCGACATGCGTGGAGATGAGCCCTAGTGAATTTGACTTTCACCCTTCTGTTCTACCACCATGATTTCCACCAAAGGTTAGTCATATCGACCAAGCCCGTGCGAAAGTTATCGGCGCTTCTGGGTTTCAGAATACACAATTTTGACGAATAAAACTGTCAATACAGCACAAATGCGGCATCATTTGTCCTAATTGAAGCCTTTTCATTGTGTACGGTGTCCGCGCAAGAAGCGACAAACATCGATGCGACGCGCTTGCAGCACTTCCACCATAGGTACTCCTCGCCTCACTGACAGCCACCCGTCGCACTCGCCGGCGCTTCGCTGGCTCTTATGCGAGAACATAGACACGTCAAAACGTATGCTTACTGAACTAATATGATAGCGTAATGTTTCTGGCGCACTGCATTCGTTTAGGACAAGTCGTTATGTAGCTGTTCCTAACGAAAGAGCAACAGCGGTGCGCTGGCACGACTGCGGTGTGCGTTGCGCGAAAAACATCAAAATCAATGGTGTGGGCTTATCTATCGAATGAGCATAGAAGCGTTATAAAGCCTGAACTGATATCGCCCTTTGAACGGAGCGAGAAACGGATAATAAACTTGGCAGTAACCGCCAAGAAACTCTACCTACTTCTCAATCCACTGAGTTGTTTTTTTTCCTTGCGGTTGTAAATTGTTTCGAAAACATAGCGCTGTTGCCATTATCACAGTGGCAATAGTTACAGACAGCAGTTGTTCCTGTTCATCAAATGTGCAAATCTTAGTAGCAGGTGCAGATCTCATTCCACCCAAGTAAACCACAAACAGAACTGAAGTGAAACAGTGACTCTCTAGGTTGACTATTCTTTCAACACCCGCACCGCCATCTGTCAGCGTGGCGCAGTGGTTAGTGTACTCTGCTCAAAATTCAGAGGTGCTAGGTTCAATCCTACGTTGGCGCGTGTGTTTTACGGGTCCTTGCTACATTCTTTTTATACAAATATTTTTATTATTTTTTTAGCGGCAGCTCGTCAAGGTGGTTCTGAGACTGCTTCGCGCTCCAGCATTGCCGGCTGGAGCGCGCCATCTACCATCCACTCCACCATAGCCACTATACACCATGTGCCACCATTTCCACCGCCATAATCCACCAAAATGGTGGATGGTGGAATCCACCATTCCTATGGTGGACGTTTTTTCAATAAGAAAGGGCCTGTTTTACCTCTGCAAGGGTGATCTCTGCATCCTATTTTTCGTTCGGATCAGGGGTGATAAAGGGAGTGCGTTCGGATCCGCCGGTAGGAGCTCAGGAATGTAAAGGTTTTTTATGTGTGGCATAATGTGTGGGCCTTCTTGCTCTTCTAGGTAAATGAGCCGTTGGGTAGCGGTGCGAATGTGATTTTTGGTCGACGTGGGATCTAGAAGGGCCCTTAGGATGTCCCTTGTACGCTTTATGCCAAGTGTTCCTTTCAGTGTCCCACAAAAGTTTTCGTAATTTGCTTTCACTAACTGGGTGGCATACTGTGCAGCCTCCTCTCTGACTGCAGCGATACGCAAGCCAAGTTTGCGATTTAGTCTCTGACACTTCCATCGTTTACAAAGGCTTCGTCGGGCCTCCCACAGATGAAGGAGGTGGGGGTCAACTTGAAAGGCATTTCGCGTGTTCTTAATCTTTTTTACCAGACCTATCAACAGCATCTTGTATCCTTTGAGTCTAAGACTCTATAGATTGCCGAGTGCTAGCTTCCGCGGCGATATATGTTCGGAGTTTGCCCCAGTCAACGAGGTTCTGGGTTTTAGGTCGCAAAATTTTGGAATTTCGCGTTATGACAGTTCGAATCACATGGTGGTCGCTACCTAATGTATCCGGCAGAACCACATGTGTTTTTGCTATTACACGTGCACTCACCATCGTAAGATCAGGCGTAGTATCCCTGGTGGTGCTAGTGCCTATTCGCGTTGGCACAGTAGGATCAATAGATAAGGTAAGTGCGTGGTGCATCATGGCGTTACGTACAAGGTTACCTTTCGGAGATTTACTTATGTAACCCCATGTGGTACGGCGTGCATTAAAGTCACCTACTATAATGCGATGTGTGGACCGCGTTTGAGCAAGAATTTCGTTTATGCTGGTGCCCTTATCTTTAGGGGTGCTGTATATGTTGATTACCAAGAGTTGTTTACCCGATGTGTGATTCGACGGGATTACCTCAAGAGCAGTGTACTCGGTTCCTTTCTCTGAAGAGCTTCTCATAGGGGTGCGATCTGTGAATTGAAGGGTTTTATGAATAGGAATGGCGGTGCGCGATGTTACCGATACCACCTGATATCCTTCCAGAGAGAAAGGCACAGACCCCATCTCCTACATAGCCATTATATAAGGTGGTTCAGCGGAGTGTTTAATGTAGGCGGCCAATTGAGAGTGTTTCTTTCTGATGCTTCTACAATACCACTGCCATATGTTGATATCAGATGAATTTTGATTTCCGGTTGCAGAAACCAAACCTGCTCTTCCGGGATTTTGTCTATTGCTAGAATTCGCCATGTTGGGTCGTTGTGAGAGTGGTAACTCGCGATTGTGGGCTGTTCGCCTGCTCCGTGTGCTGAGAGGAAGCAACGCCAGATTTGCGTTGTTTATGCTTACGGGTTGGTGATGATTGAGCTTCTATATCGTACAGGTGATTAATTGCAACCTCAATTTTTTCCCATGCGGTGACTAAACGTGCTCTCCATTCTCTGGAGGGCCTGTTCTTGTTCATTAATCAGTTGTGTTTCTACAGCCTCGAGGCTATGACTTACGAACTTTAGAACTAGTTGTGTGAGGCCTTGAGTGAATTTAGGGGTTTGGAATCACAGGGCACACGTCTGTTTAACGAGGGCTGGTGAATGGGGTGGTGTTGATTGTGAAAGATATTGGGAGGCCTGCTCAACGGGCGACTTACCAGAGTCGGCCGGGGGGTCCTGCCGTCACTGTAGCTGGGACTGTGGGGCTTGATCTAGGCGACCTCCTGCAGCCAGGCCAGATGAACTCGAGGACGCTGCCCTGGCCTCCAAGCCAGGTGCATGGGTGGGCTCTCGTTGCGGGAGTGCTGACCACGTATTGTAGCTTTTCGCACTGCACTGCGAAGAAGGCGGTTGGTAGTTCCTGGATGATTGTGTAGATACCTGGATGGTGGAGGTGCTTGGTATTGAATAGGTTGTGAGGTCTGCTTTCCATGCTTTGGGGTTTTTGAGCACTTGGATCGAGCACTCCTATCATGGCCTTCGCTGCTGGCGTACTGAGGACTTCTGCAAAGTTGGTTGTTTGGTGGCAACTGTTCAGAAAGTTGTTTCAGTGAAGGGTCATTGGGTTTTTCTAGGAGTTGGCGTTCATCTCTCATAACACGGGGCCCAGGTCTCCTTTGTCGGGCTGGGCAACCCAGGTCGATGGTGCGGTGTTCGTCGGAGCCACAGGTTAAACAGCGTGGGACGCAATCATCATGGTGTACACTTGGGTTGAGAATGCCGCAATTTCCACACTCGTGTTCCTGTGCGTATGGGCAGATGTGTCGGTGGCAAGTTTCGAGGCAGCAGTGGCACACTTGGGTGACTGGTCGGAAAGGTCTGCATCGAAACTCCACTCCTTGAAAGTAAACGTATCGGGGAGCATGCTTTCCCCGCAGGTGTAGAGGCATGCTCCATTCGTCCCGAACGGTCGTGCTTGAATAATATAGATGCTTCAGGAATAAGTGACGGTGCCGTTCATCAGGGCGTCGTCTGTAGTTATAGGGAGGGCTCCTGTGATTACTCCCTTGCAGGAATTATCTGGGGAAGCCACTTAAGCGGAGACTTCATACGAGCTGCTGCCGAGCTTGAGAGTGCGCATATGAAATATCTGTGCCGCGAGGTCTGGGTCTGAGGTGCTGATTATGGTGATGTTCTGTTCCTTGCGTACTCATATCCACGCACTCATGAGCAAGGGGGCTCGGAGCGCGGTTTGTATAGCAGCGCGCAAGGGTAAAACCGCTTCTTGTTGCAGAGATATGCCTCCTCTTACACGAAAGATCACCTTGTGGTCCTCTACGGGAAGGCAAGGCCAGCGGGGCCGGCCGGTTTCATGTCTGTGCTCGCGTATGTGGAATGTGGCTGGTGGCATCGCGGAGGCCTCCTCAGCAACAACCTTCTGTCGGCGAGCGTCGATCACCCGAAACCATGGAGTGTCAGGTACGGATGACCATAGGTATGTATTTTTGGACGCTTCAGCAACACCACTCGGACCATGGTGAAGTTGATGGGCCCGACATTGTTCATTGACATAAGAGGTTCTTCTTTCGTTGCATCGTCCGTCGTTCTCGCCGCATGCTGCAAGGATCTAATTACTGGTATGGACTTCTTACGAGAGTACGGTGCCGTCATCTATATCCCAGACAGTTTGATTACGTTCCGCAACAGTTCGGGCGCACCTGATTGTCCACAGGCGCGACCAAACCGTTTGTGTCTAACTGATCGATGTGGTTCTCCCTTTTCGGTCATGCACGCTTGTTTCTGTGGCAGCTTCTGTCCAGTTTTACGGCGAAGGAGTTGCATACCGAGTAAGCTCACTCCTCCTCACACACGGCATTTCCGTCGCAAGAGGTATTGTCACTGTCGCCGCTGGACGCACGGACTTGCTTCTGACAATTTTTAGTGGTGAGCACCGGCACCTTCCAAAAGGCATGGCCGTCGCTTACTTCGACGATATCGCAGACGCAGAAGGCTGCTTGGCAGTAGTCGACGAGGCACCAAAACTTGAGTCAACACCACTTCTCGACGTTAGCACTACTTTGCCTAAGAACGAGCAAAAGAGGCTTCTTGAGCTACTGGCCGAATTCAAAGACTGCTTTTCGACAACATCAGGAGTTGGCCGCACACCTTTAACCAAGCATCAAATAATTACCGAGGACATGGCGAGACCAGTTCACCGAAACCCCTATCGCGTGGCTCCAAAGGAACGCAAAGTGATACAACAGCAAGTTGACAAAATGCTAGAAGATGACATAATTCAGCCCTCAAAAAGCCCCTGGTCGTCACCTGTAGTCCACGTTAAAAAAAGACGGCCGCCTGCGCTTCTGTGTAGATTACTGAAAACTCAATCAGGTGAGGAAGTGAGATATGTATCCACTTCCTCGTATAGGTGACTATCTCGACAAACTTCGACATGCTCGTTACTTTTCATCGATGGACTTGAGGAGTGGATATTAGCGAACTGAGGTAGACCCAAGAGACCGCGAAAAGACTACTTTTGTGACACCGGATGGCTTATATGAATTTAAAAACTTGCCCTTTGGTTTATGCTCAGCGCCTGCTACCTTTCAAAGACTCATGAATACCATACTTTCTGGGTTAAGGTGGAAAACCTGCTTGGTCTACCTTGATGATGTCGCAGTTTTCACCGCAACATTTCACCAGCACTTTAAATGACTTGAGGCTGTTTTACAAGAAATACGGTCCGCGGGCTCAACGTTAAAGCCTGAAAAAATGCCACTTTTGCTATCAAGAGCTGCAATTTCTTGGCCACGTTGTCAGTCACGCAGGCGTTCGTCCTGATCCTGAAAAGATCGCAGCTGTTGCACAGTTCCTGGTGCCTACTGATAAGAAGGCTATCCGACGATTATTCGGACTATGTGCGTATTATAGGCGATTCATCGCGGACTTTGCACGCATCACATCACCGTTAACCCGCCTCACGAGAGAACACGTTGCCTTTCAATTGAGCAACGAAAAGGAAGCTGCTTTTAAAAGCCTGCGCTAGCGACTGCAGACGCCTCGCCTCTAGTTCTTGCCTACTTTGATGAGAAAGCCCCAACGATGCTACACACTGGTACCAGCAATGTTGGTTCAGCAGCTGTGCTTGTGCAGCTGCAAGAAAGCAGAAAAAGAGCAATTGCCTATGCAAGCCGAAAACTAACACGCGCCGTGACTAATGACTCCACGACTGAGAAAGAATGCCTCGCCGTGTTAAGGCCGGTCACAAACTTTCGCCTGCAGTTATACGGCCGCCCTTTCAAAGTCATCAGCGACCACCATTCACTGTGTTGGTTGACAAACCTTAAAGATATCCTACCAGGCGATTAGCGCGTTGGAGTCTCAGGCTGCAGGAGTACGACATGACGGTCGTACACAAGTCAGGGAGCCGCCACATGGACGCCGACTGTCTATCCCGCTCACCCATTGAATCAGCAACTCTATCCGATGAGGAGGAAACAGCATTTCTCGGTGTGCTTGACATGACCGCCATGGCGCACCAACATCGTGGCGACCCTGAGTTACTTGCCCTAATTAATTACCTGGACGGAATATCTCAGAAGGCACACACTGTTTTTGTAAGAGCGCTGTCATCAATTTGCTTACGGGGCGGAGTACTATACAAAAAAAACTTCTATTCGACAGGATCTGCCTATTCGCTCGTCAACCCAGCAGCCCTTCGCTTCGAAGTACTCGAAGCATGCCCCAACGAGGTGACTTCAGGCTACTTAGGTTACACGAGAACGTTGGCCAGAGTACGGCAGTGCAACTACTGGCCAAGACTGACCATAGCTGTAAAGCACCACGTTCATACTTGCCTCGACTGCCAGCGACGGAAAGTCACCGCCGACTAAACCAGCTAGCCTTCTGCAGCCCGTGCAGGTCCCATTCCAGTAGATTGGCATAGATATTTTTGGCCCACTTTCTACTTCTACTGCCGGGAACCGCTGGGTTATTGTTGCGACTGATTACCTTACCCATTATGCTGAAACAAGGCTATCCAGAGAGGTACAGCAGCGGAGGTGGCACAGTTTTTCATCGAGAACGTTGTCCAGCGGCATGGTGCACCAAGTGTCGAAATCACAGACAGAAGAAGCGAATTTAGGGCAGCACTTTTGGATCGAGTCCTCATGCTGAGTGGAACAACTGATCGTAAGACCACCGCCTACCACCCGCAAAACGAACGGGCTTACAGAGCGTCTGAACAAAACAATTGAAAACATGCTCTCAATGTACGTAGACGTCGAACACAAAAATTGGGGCGAAATCTTGCATATATCACGTTTGCATACAACACGGCCAAGCAAGAAACAACCCGAATGACCCCGTTCAGCCTAATTCACGAAAGGGAAGTGCGAACCATGTTAGATGCGATGCTAGCGCACGAACGCGACGAAATTGAACCGGATGCCGAGATGTTTAAAGAACGAGTGGAAGAAGCAAGGCAACTAGCATGCTTGCGAATCCAGCAACATCAAGAGTACGACGCGAGCCGCTACATTCTCGCCGCACAACAGTCGTTTACCAGACAGGCAACGAAGAATGGGTTTGGACGCCCATACGGAAACAAGGACTCTCCGAAAAGCTCTTAAGGAGATAGTTTGGGCCATACCTAGTACTGGGACGACTGAGTGATGTTACTTACGAGGTCGTTCCCGACAGTTCGTGTAGCACGAGGCCTCGCCAGCACCGTCCCGAACTAGTTCTCGTTGTACGCATGAAGCCTTATGCCAGGTAGTGACTGCGTAAGACACTTTTTAAAAAAAAATTGCCCGCAGCTTCCCTCGTGGGAACACTGAGGAGGATGCGGACCATATAATTGGTTAACGGGGTGTTAAAGTGCGACTTACTTGGGTCGATGGCTAAAGTGGTTAACGTGGTTGTGAAATGGGGTGTTAAATTGCGACTTACTTGGGTCGATGGCTAAATTGGTTAACGTGGTTGTAGGAGGGGGTGTTAAATGAGTGAACACGTACACACGTACGCGAAAGGGCGGCGCTGGTCGAAGGGACGTCGATCATTGTGTTTGTGGATTCGTTGGAATTCATTTCACCGCGACCTTGGACGTCGACGCGCCGTACAAACCAACCGACGAGCGGCAACTGAGCGAGCGAGCGCCGACCTTGAGTATATATACAGCACGACGGCGCATGCACTGTCAGCTGTTGAATGTTCTCGAAGCGCGACGCCACATGCGCGTCCACTGGAGAATCAGGAGTATTGTAGATGTCGAACGCGGTGTGTAGAGGAGGAAGGGTGCACAGATGGTGGAGGAGTGAAGCGCGCGCGGTGTGTAGAGGAGGAAGGGATGCACAGATGGTGGAAGAGTGGGCGACGGCGCGACGGCGCATGCGCGCGCGTCAGCTGTCGAATGTTCGAGAAGCGGTGTGGACGACGCGGACGGCGCACTACAAGGCGCGAGTATAAGATGCTCCGCATCTAAAATTGCCCTACTGCTTTAGCCTCGGGATGATGCTCTTTAAGAGGGGGGCAAATGACGCGTGTGTACTGGTGGACCAAAACGACGATAAGGGGATTTGGCGATCACCAGGTAGAGAAGCTGTGGCTGAAAAAAAAGACAAAGAAGGTGATCTTGCTGTTGGGCTGCTGAGAGTTGTTGTGTTAACGTTTATCTGCCTCTGGTTCGCGCTGTACCACGACAATATACACCTACTATCTACCCAGGAACGACGAAAACACGTATGGGCAATTTTAAACACACGCACCGTTAGGACAAGCTTGAAGTCCGCAGCGTTGCCTTTCACCTAACTTATCAACTTTCCGTATGCGCGGGTTGCCACATATATTAAAATATATTTCTACCTGTATTTGTGCTTACGCTTTTTCTATGTTTTTTGGCGTTGTAGCACACTACAATTTAAAACATCTCCTCACAAATTTTGCACATTTTTTATGATGTTCATCTGCAAGTACAAAATCTCCATTACTCCAAAGTGGTAGCCTGCATAGTACCCCATATAGGTTTTTTGTCACCTCAATATATTATCATACCGAGCGTGGGCCTGCATTTCGCTAATCGTCCGGCTAGACAAGAACATTCAGTACAATTGAACTCAATGTCACAGCGCACAGTGTAGAAGTCGGCTGACAAAATGTGAGCATTCATATTCCCTGCTTTAGAAGTTTCAAAGCAGAAGCTTGCTATATCAGTCTTGTGTAATTCGATAATTTCAAATTGTTTTCACTTATACTCTTTCTTTACAATAAAAATTAAAAACAGCTGAATCAACAGAATCCTTTCGAGGTCAATAGATTGCAATAATGCAACTTCGTTATTGAGACAAGTTGTGACAAAGCTCAAGTTTAGTTTAGATGAATTTGTTGTACCGTCATTTCTGCTCAACTGCACTGCCTCTTCTAGCCCGTGCGGCTCTGGCGTCACCAATAATCGACGCACAAAATGTATCCTGTCATCTCGAAAATGATACCAAACTTGCTTAGTGTTGGACGAGTACTCGTCAGCAATCTGCGCTGCGAATGACACCACCGTTGTGGCATTTTTGTAGAATACGGAACTGTGAAGAGGCAGAAGCTTAAAAAACTGATGCGGGACCCGAGGTGGGCCGACTGAAGCGAGAAGTTGGGGTTTTCGGGCTGAAGGCCTGAAGTTACACTAGTGTTGAATGTAGAGCTATTCAGTAAGAACGTATTTATGGTAAACTACTCTAGAGCTTCTACAATGTGAACTAACACGTTTTTTTTAATTCAGATTATCTGTATTCTAGTTAGTAGCAAGAATGAACTTATCAGTTTTGTCACTTTATAAAAACGGAACCCTGATGACGTACTTGTATGTCATATCATTAAATTGTATAGTACTCATAACCACTGGCAACACGTTTTGCTTGATGTCTTCTTAGGTCCTAACTATTAGAAAATCACCCACTCAAACACATCCAACAAACATTTAAAAAATCTAGAGCTGAAAGGGCTAGGGTGCGAAAACGACGACTACAAAGAAACTTTATGCGCAGATTGTAGGCATGATTGAAGACCCACTTGGTAGCCAAGTCGTTATGACGGATGGCTGCCTGCCTGCCTGAAGGTTGCAGTATTAAATTCCTGCCGTTGTGACCTTATTATGAAGTGGCGAGGTTTTTTAGTCACATTTACTTAGGTATAGGTGTACATTAAAGAACACCAGACATGCCGACTACTACGGTGTCCCTCCGAATTATAGCGGCCTTTTGGTACGTGAAACATTGACAATTATGCCAAAAGTGCAATGAATCTTTCAGTTATCGCCTCTCATCCTTCAAATCAATGAAAGGGCGAGTGTTGGTGAAGCATTTAAGTAAAAATTGTAAATATTTTATATAAACAAATAGTTAACGACAAGAAGGCGTTCTTAAATTAGGGAATTAAAGAGTGCATATACAAATGTAGCTACGAGAAATTTGGCAGATAGCAGGTACCTTGGAAATCGTTGTTATGCGAAGCATGCGGATGCAAGGTAAGTGTGTTTTATTATTTTTATTGAGAAAGACGTTATGAATGGTTCTCAATATGTGTACAAATTCACGTTTACAAACACGTTAAAACAGCCGCATATCTTTTATATTAGCAGTTGTTTGCAGTTGCATAACAAGGCCAAAAGCAACACCAGGAGCGAGAAGCTATTATGAAGCGCTCCTGTCTGCGCTGGGTCTGACGAAGATGGTAGCCCTCAACCATGCTACGAAATTGAACCTCAGTGGAAGGCATCTAACTACAATTGATGTTAACCCGACATGACGGCTGCATCATAGAATTACGTACGTAGTGTTTTTAAAAGTTGGTATCCAGTACTGCAACCATAACTGACGCTTCAGGAACATTAGTTTCATATCTGCAAAATATTTGCGAGACTCTCTGGTAGAATATTTGATAACCCCGCCGAATTCCACGATTCGATTCCTGCCGGGACACTGACATTTATAATTTCGATTCGTCCAGTCCATGACACCTATATCAGCTTTTTCTTAACGCTCAATCGTTACACTAACCCGTGTGTGTGCTCGCCGTTCGGGGGTAGGTATTGTGTATCACTTGTGGCTCATACCCACATACCCGTGGTACATACTCACCCTCGGTTATGTGTCACTATTTTTCGAAACTGTTTGATGACGTGTGCAACAATTTTGTGAAGTATCAGTGTCATGACCAGCTAATCGTAATCACTGAACCATCTTACCCTTCCCCCCTAATTTCGGAGTACTCCAGGACAACCGGGTGATCATGAGATCACTCAGACGTTGGCGAAGAGACAGACAGACAGACAGACAGACAGACAGACAGATAAATAGATAGATAGATAGATAGATAGATAGATAGATAGATAGATAGATAGATAGATAGATTAGATAGATAGATAGATAGATAGATAGGTAGATAGATAGATAGATAGATAGATAGATAGATACATAGATAGATAGATAGATAGATAGATAGATAGATAGATAGATAGATAGATAGATAGATAGATAGATAGATAGATAGATAGATAGATAGATAGATAGATAGATAGATAGACGCCAGAAGTGCTTGCAGTACGCAAACAAATTCTTCACAGTTAAAATGGGTGACCCTCAAGTGAACGCGTCTATTTTGTGCTGTTGAAATAAAGATGAGCCATTAACCCATGCCAGAAGTTGTCATTATGAAGAAGGTCACGATGAAGTGATTATTAAATACTGAGAGCACACACGGCGTGAATTCATGGTATTGCTGACGTCAGTAGCAGCGTATCTTTGTACGCTGCCTTGTTATTTTGTTTTAGTTTGATAGTATTTTTCTAAATGTCCTGAAGTAACAATACATTTATATATAATGGTGTATCTTCAATATTTTGCATAGCCTAACTGACGGCCATACGTATGGTTTGTAATTCGCTCCCTGAAGACACCCCACTTCTGCAGTTATCACAGTATGTTTTGTTGCATTTTCTATGCGCCTAATTTTTATTTCGCTGTACACCAAAGAAATTTTTGATGCGAAGCATTTCTTCATGAACTTCGGCAACATTGAGCGTATCTATTGATGTATCTATCTATCTATCTATCTATCTATCTATATATCTACGACGTTTAGCTCACCTGGCCGTTTCGATAATGGTATTGATACCAAACTTGACATGGCATAACATGGCTGAATGAAGAATTATTCGACTAGCCATAACATGAAATCATGACATGTATGTCACAAATGTCATGATTTACATTTCATGGTCCTGCAGCTCTTGCGGTGGTTTCGTTCACATGACATGTAGCAAACTGGTATGGTATGACTTGATTGCATGGTGAACACAAGCGACAGACCCTAACACGAAAATCATAATAAGCGTGTTATGTAACAACATGACTACATGCCATGCTCATGATGCGCTGGCGGCTGTTTCGCTAGCTTGACTTTTACGAAATTTTGGTATCACGGGATGTTAGTGAACGACGAAGGTATGACACTGGCGCAAACATGATAAACATAAGATGCGTATCATGTAACAACATGCCTATACATGCTACGCTCACGATGCGTTCGTGGCCGTTTCGCAAGCATCACATATACCAAATTTGGTAATACAGTACTTGAATGGACGACACTGGTATGTGACTGGTGAAAACATGATAATCATGAGATGCGTGTCATGTTACATCGTGGCTACATGCCACACTGATGTTGCGCTCGTGGCTGTTTCGATAGCTTCACATATGCCAAATTCGGTATTACGTGACGCAAATGAATGACGAAGGTATGGGACTGGCGCAAACATGGTAATCATGAGATGCGTGTCATGTGAAAAAGTGTCTACATGCCAAAGTCAAGGTGCCAATACATTTCGATGTGACGCTTGCGCGTGCTCGCAGGCGTTCATTTCGTCGCGTCACGCCGGCGTCACGCCACACCAGGCGCCGGTCTTGCCACATACTCGAAGGCACGCACCGCGGTGCGTTGCTTTGACGCATGCGCGTTTCAGCGCGTCTGGCGTCCCTCCGTCACGAAAAGAGGGAGACACATTGTTGTCTGTGGAACTCATCGGCACGAAATGTAGCATGTCGCATTTCGTGCCGGTTGCCGTCGGGCCGTGCCGACGGACGCCGGTCACGCCTGGCGTCAACGCTATATTGGAGTATATTGGGCCCTTCATGGTGCGCTCATGGCCTTTTTGCTAGCTCCACATATACCAAATTTGGTGTTACGTGACCTCAAAGGGTGACGATATATATGACCTTTTGCAAAAATGATAATCCTGGCGCGCTTGTCATGTAAGAACATGAAAACATACCACGCTCATAGTGTGCTCGCGGCCGTTTGGCTAGCTCCATATATACTAAATTCGGTATCCAGTGACGTCAATAGATGACGAAGGCAATTGGTACGTCCCAACATGATAATGACGACATGGAAGTCATGTACGGCATCATTTACTTCCACCTCATAACGTCGGGGTGATTTTAAGTGACGTACAAACATTTCTCGTTCGCGTTTCGCATATCATCGATTCCCACTGTATGTGGGATCTGCTAATTTTTTCCAGTAGAATATCCGCTCATTTTGCACACCAAATTTACGTCGCTGTGTGAGTCGCCAATTATTACTTATTCATTCTTTTGTAGCTAATGTTCGACGCGATAGTGCAGGCGATTCGATGGTCGGCTACTAACCCGAACGTCGTAGGATCGATAACAGCCACGCTGGTCGTATTTCAGTGAATACTAAAGGCTACAGGCCAGTCTAATGTGCCATTTTAGAGCACTTTAGTTCAACATTTACGGATAATGCCTACGGTGTCATTCATAATCATATTTTTGTTTTAACAAGCAAGATCCGCGGTTCCACTTTCTTTTACTGGTGTTGAAAATAATCTGCTCACGGCTCTCATCGATCGGACGCTTGTCTTTGATGTTTCTGCTGTGGTTGCCTCAAGCATTCCTTCGCTACCCAAGCTACTTGCCTTTGTTCACTGACTGCTTGAACATATTATTTTCTACAAAACATGAAACTTCCTCTGATGTTCTGAGCAGCAAACTTTAGAACTATAACTTGTAGCAAGCATTTAGCCACTTTTAAACGGATAAGTTTGCCATTTACCCAGCACGTTCTGCGAGGCTTCTTTTGAGGCAGCTCAGGCAGCGCTCGTTTGAGAGAAAGATTTCTGAACGGGAATCTGCCTGCCTGCCTGCCTGCCTGCCTGCCTGCCTGCCTGCCTGCCTGCCTGCTTGTCTGTCTGTCTGTCTGTCTGTCTGTCTGTCTGTCTGTCTGTGTGTCCGTCCGTCCGTCTGTCCGTCCATCTGCCTGCCTGTATGTATGTATGTATGTATGTATGTATGTATGTATGTATGTATGTATGTATGTATGTTATGTATGTATGTATGTATGTATGTATGTATGTATGTATGTATGTATGTATGTATGTATGTATGTATGTATGTATGTATGTATGTATGTATGTATGCATGTATGTATGTATGTATGTATGTATGTATGTACGTATGTATGTGTGTGTATGTATGTATGTATATATGTATGTATGTCTAGTCGCCTATGTCTAGGTGCTCTTAATTTGGCTCCTTAGCTTGCTAGATATCAAAGTTAGCCTATGAGGATACGAGTCAGGGTTCAATAGTATCGCATTACAACAGCATTGCAACATATAGGTACTCTTGTGTCTCTTGTTAAGATAGGTTTGCTAAACGCTTACCCTAATAAGCGACCGAAAGGGACGTGATGTACTCCACTGCTATCATCCCCAAGGAATCTACATACTTGTTTTTCTATTCTCCGACACGGTGCAGAGGAGGCACTCGAGGCAGGCCGTCAAAGAAAAAACAAGTTTATTTACCCAAGATCCAGGAGGGTGCGACAATGACGGGCTTGCGCGCCAGCAGAGAATTCCACAAGACCAATAGACAGTACGCTTGCCGGCAGGCGCCAAGGCTCCCACACAGAGCGCAGCAGCGCAGTGCGCGTACGACAAGCCACCTGCTGAGCAGCGCTTTTCCCCTAGCGCAGGCCTGCAGTGTGCATCTGCCTGGCGGCTCCGCGCACCGAAGCGAACGCAAGCTACCAAAAGAGGGGGCTGCTCTAGTACAATGAGGATCAGTGGAGCACCGTAACGTAAGCTAGTGTGCATGTGGAGGAGGCGAGGTCCAGGCATGCTTGGACACGCCTCTCCTTGCAGAGAAAACAGATGCACGGTTTGCGCCAGACAAGATCACCTAGCGACAAAATCACGATGGCGATATTCTCGGCACTCAAGCCACACGTAATAAGTACTCACACAAGCTTAGAAAACGAGGCGCCAAAAGGGAGGGCACTCTTGATTCCCACAATCTCTATCTCTTTATTGATGCACCTTTGCAAAACGTATTTGTGTCTCAGTAATGAAGTACATTTAGGATATATGAATTATATCGTGATACAATGCACGACGCAGGTGTCTCGTTACTTTTTTCTCCCGAAAATGAGCTTACGTATTTCGAAGGAAAAAAGAAGAATTTCTTCCAGGCCAAAGAAGAAGTGCGCCGCCGATCAGCAATACAGTGAGGACAATGGAAGAATCTCCACCCGTCCACACACAGACACACAATGGCCCATGTCTTAAAGCTCCTGACAACACTGATGGCTATAATGAGGAAGCATAATTATGATACTCTGCCTGCAGGTTAGACACCCCCTTGTTCTTAAGGGCCAGAAGCCATTTCGTCGTCTCGCGAATATTGACTCGATGCTGAATCGATGGTGTCTGGTGGATAAAGCAGTTGCTGTTGTTTAAGAGCAAATACGCACCAATATTCCATAAAAATAAAACGATCTGTGTTTTAGGATTCCATGAAATATATTTTGATGCTAGTATGCTTGGTATCTCTATAGCCAGCCCTGTTATTAGTGTATGGCACACCTGACAGGTTAAGAAATAATAATGCGACCTGTGGAATGTGAGTATGTGCCACAATAATAACGGTCCGCATCAAATTTTAAAATTTTAATCTTAAGACAGCCGTGTCGCAGACTACTTCGTTCCCATGTAGGTGACGTTCTGTGTAAGTGAAAAATTCCGATGAACGCAAACATAACGTGCAATCAAGATTAGCGCCAGAATTGAATTGAGGAATCCTCCTTCGCACAAAAAATTGATTTTGAAAAGACCCTATATATTTGACATACAGTGGCAGCACCAGTTGTGGTAGTACTGCTATTTTTTCCGCTTTCGTATCAAATAAACAAACGAACATTGCAACTGTACCCCTAAGATGTCGGCTGCTACATTGAAGCATTGCTTGGCTTCGCAGAAATACGTCGAACGTCTAAAGTTAGGATATGCTCAATAT